>JANRGW010045695.1:0-15514 GCA_024733675.1 Psilopsiagon aymara | reverse complement strand
TGAATGGTGTCAGCTGCAGAGGCAGCAGAAAAAGCCGACATCTTAATAAAACAGCCTCGGGCAAAATCCCATTAAAGCCTTCAGAAGCTTGTTTCCCTGCAGTTGAGCAGGTAGGCGTTGCGCACTGCGTGGCAGCCCTGAGTGCTCTCTGGGAGCCCAGTTCAAAAAAAATAAAAAAATAAAACAAAAAAATTGAGTGCTTTCCCCCTTCCCTCCCCCATTTTCGACCCCCCCGATCTAAATCATCCACCAGCCTCTGCTCCTCAGAGTCATTTGCAAGGCAGAGAGAGGAAGGAGGATAAGGGAGCAAGGAGAGCGTGGGTGTGCCTTGATGTGCAGGGACTAAGTGCCTATGCCGAGGCAGTAGTCGCGGGCGAGCGCTGGTCGCCCATTAGCGCTCCGGCGCAGACCTCGGGCTGACCTTTGGAAAGGAGAGGGAACGGGGGGGACACGGGCAGAATGACAATGAGGAGATGGGGCACCCGGGTGGCTCGCTGTGCCGCCGCCTCTGCTCGGTGCTACTGCTGACCTGGTGTTGAGAACGCTGGCACCTTTTGCCCGGTGGTGATGAGTGAGGAGGGAACAGAAGGAAAACAGGGCAGGTGGCCAGGGAGGGGACTGTGGTTAGAGTACAAGGGAAGGTGATGAGACTCTCCCCCAAATCTCTTCTGTTCTGAAATCAATTTGTATTAGATGTCTGTGGGGAGAAATCACCCCAGATTTTAATGAGCAGTGACTGGTCTTAATTCTGTTTTGATGGATGTTCTATGCACTGTGGCACCGAGGACCAGAACACCACGGTGCGTGTACATGCACATAGAGCCAGGGGATGGTCCACATCCTTCAGCAGTCGTGGCTTCAATAGGCAGAAATACCAAGATGCAATTAAAACTATTTTAGCCCCATTTGCAGCCTGGAGATGTGTCCCCTCAGCCCTACACACATGAGATGTCCCCTCAGCCCCACACACATCTTTCTCTTCCTCAATGATGCTTCCCCTTTGTGCATAAGTTCTGGGTGCAAGCACTTCTGTGGCATTTCTAGAAACTGCCTTTATATATGATCTTGTATTGCAGAGATCTAGTGGATACTGACAGTTCAGTGCACAGGGAAGAGCAATTCTGCCTGACTCACACCATCATGTAGCTGATCTGTATTCCCTAATAAAGCATGGCAGCCTCCTAAACAGATAGATGATGCACTTTGTACGTTTGAAAGACCAGTTAGGTCTCTTAAGAGAATACAGTATGCTTTGGCTCAAGGTTGCTGTACCTCTGCATTGTATATTTAACGTTTGATGGGTGTCTCGCTAAAAGAAAATATGGCTTTCTTATGTTAAATCAATTTTACCTGTTCTTTCAAATCCATTGGGGCTTATGAATAATCCTGTGCTAAAAGAGCATCCTCAATGCAACTGGAACTTGGTGCAGCAGCTTTTTTTCAGCTATCACTCATTTCTGTTGAGGGTGAGGAAATAAGTAACTGGCTTGGCTCTTCGTTTCATCAAAAATCACAGTTAAATTTGTACACACTCTGCCTTCATTTCCCTATCTGTAGAGCACAAGACTAAGGGCTAAGCTTTCGCTTTACCTAAGGGCTGCTGCCTCTGCCATATGCTGCAATATTCAGGCAAGTTTCTCATAATAGGAAGGCTCATTCTATTATGGCTAAATTGCTTTTGTTTTGCCAATGTCTCAGACCAAGTCTGAGCCATCAGTAACTGAATGCAACTTTGTGGACTTCAATAGAAGCTTCTCTATGCTTCAGCTTTCCCCTAGAGCTCAGCTAGAAAAATCACGTCATTCCTGCGCTCTGAATTCCTACTTTTCTTTCCCCCTCTGTTCTTCTCTATCTGTATTCACTCTTTATTGATTCCTCATTTTCCCCATTTCCTTGTCTTCCTTACTTTTTATTTTAAATTCTGCTTTCTACTCTAGAAAGTCCTAAAGCATTTCCCAGCTTGCATTTTTAAAGTTTGATTTGCCCATGAGTGTGCATCTACTGGCAGAAGTTGAACAAATGGGATTATTCCCTCACCTCTGAAATGCAGCCACTTCTGAGGTAGTGCACTGCAGCCACTCCACCTTCAGCATTCGCCTTGGGTCTCTGGAGAGGGAATGAAGGATAACCTTTTCACCTGAAAGTACATTTTTAGGTAAGCTGAATATAACTTGGAATTAAGCCAGCATACAACAGTTAACATTTCTTTACAAGCATAGCTTGGGATTGTGACTAAAAATGTCAGAACATTCCTTTGAAGTCTGTCTCTTGGACCTGTAAATGGAAATTGCAGAAGTTTCATCTCTCTCTTACACATCTAGGTGTATATTGCAACTATATGTATAAGTGTGTGTGTGTACTAAGAGGCTTTGGAAGCAGAGCCACCTGGAAACGCAAATAGAAGTAAACAAACAGTGGGGAATGTTTTTATAATGGCAATTCTTTTAAAGCATTTATGTCCCAGCGGATCTCATCATATTTGCGATGCTTTTAATGCCTCTGAGTAAAATAAAAAAAAAAAAACTTTATGGTAAAACCCCAGACAAGGCTTCCTTTTCCCACTATTCTGCAGTGAGATGTTGTTATTCTGATGATGTAACAGTACTCCCATCTGCTTTTTTAAGCTGTTGTGCTGGTCATGGATTGTGCAGACAATTCAGTTTAGCTAAAACTCATTTAAATCTCCATAAATCTGCCTGTTCTCCATGACTGTTTACTCAAAATTCATATATATCCAATTGTCTTGACCTTGTGTAAGATCCTTGGGTCACTAACTTTATCTTCCTCCATGTGTTCAGAAATTCAGGATTAGAGGAAAGCTTTCTGTCTCAAACATGAAGTTTCACCATGATCAAGACAACCAGATGATCTCCTTCAGTTTCACAGAACCTATGAAAGGGTCAGAATGCAGCCAATCTGGGGAAGACACCACTTTAAGGCTCAAGATTGGGTGCCTCCTTTGGAATAAGGGATGCCATTTCTATGTTTTGTACCTTCTCTCTGGATGACAGATGGAGTCACCAGCTCATGCATTATCTTGAGTGACATTGGGGGGGAAAAAAAAAAAAAAAGGCAGGTTTTGAGATTCTACAAGTTTGTCTGCAAGTTTATAGTTAAGAGGTTTTGCTGAACCAAAGCAGAAGATCTCCAGACCTGGGTCTCTCAAATACGCATAAAGCTTACCCCAGACAGCCACTGAATAGAGAATAAAATCTTTTACTTGGGATCAGCAGCTAATTTTAAATTGGAAGACATCAGCAGCAAGATTGTAACAATCAAAATAGAAATTCTGCCTATGAGTTAGACCACTCAGGATTCTGGATTTAAGTTCCAGATGCAAGAATCAAGAGCATCGTTCTTTAGGGTTTTTTTTCCAATATTGCATAAAAAGTGGAGAACTAAATCTATCTTGAATATGTGCATTGGGTGTCCTTTAGATTAAAATCAGCCTTGTTTAGTTCATCTGGTCTCCCAGAAGTGCAGGAAAATGCAGTTAATCAGTTTATAACTCTTCTAAATAAGTTACTCTAACAGTGGACATCATGTAGAAAGGACAAACACAAAATCTGTTGCTTTTCCACTTTTATTAATGTAGCAGTGTGTTTTCTACTGAGAAAAGACCAGAAACAGCAAAAGGAAACCTGTCATCAAGAGAGGAAGCAACCCTGGATGAGTCAATGATCTGAAGTGTTATTTTTCCTTAGATCTGTCAAACACACACTTGTGTGTCTGTGTGCACATGCATAAATACATATACATGCAAAAATATGTAATGGCCTGTCTGTTATGTGTTTGTATACATTTGAATCAGGTGTAAACACCAAAGCAGACAAGGGTGCATTTGTATCTTCAGGTACACCCTTTTCTTTAAAAACAACCCAAAACCCCTCCTCTGTGTCAATGTTCATACTTTCACATTGACGTGCATGTAAATGTATCCTCTCCTGATTTTAACTTGTCAAAACACTTTAAAAGAAAACATGGATTTTGGTACTCCTTTCAGGCAGAGAACTTACATATATAGTGCTGCATTGTTTCTTTTTTAAAAAAAAGAAAAAATGCTTTAATTTTCTCTAGCCCTTATGTTAATTCCTGCAATGATTTTTTGAAGTGTATGTTACTAGATGACTCTCAAGTGTGTACTCCATCACCAAGTTACTGCAGGGCTCTGTATGTGATGAAGATGTAGCCGCAAACCAACCTAGCTCGGTACTGACCCATCTGGGGCAGGAGAAGGAGCAGAACTTTCTCGTAAAATTGATTTATAAGTCTACCATCTTATCATAAACTGCATTTTGCAAGGTTAGGTCCCTTCATGTTGATGATACATATAATGAACAAACACTACATATTGCTACATATAGAGTCCAACACATCAACTGCTTTAGAGGGGCCACCATGAATGTACTCTCTCTTCTTCAAATAACACAAGGAACAAAAATAAAGGGAATCTCTTCTAATATACCAGTGAGCATTTCTTACCATGTACAGATATAATAAACACAAATGACTGGTTGCGTAAACAATGAGGTATCTCAAATAAAACTTTCCTACATCGCAGATCTATTTAAATTACTTCACGAATGTTAAATACATTTTGCTATGGCCTATTTCCACTGAAGTCAAAAATAAAACTTTCACACTCTTCTGTATTTCCCATCATGTGAAAAATCTCATTGAATTCACAGGGCATGTATGAGCAAATAGTTTAGCTTGTACATGCACTTTTTTGCAGGATCAAAGCCTAAGGTCAGATTTAATTGCCAAAACGCTTCTTGCCTTGAAAATCAAAGTTGATTTGATGCAAAAAAAATTATTATTATTGGCTTCTTTTTCCGTTCAGCCATGATATAACCCATAACTCTTAAAAAAAAATAGTAGTTGGGCAGAGAAAGCAGAGAAAGAAGAGAGAAGATGATCAACACAGATCTGTAAGAGAAGCAGTTTGTCTCAAGAGGAGACAATGAATCTGTGAATTCTGACTAATAATGTAAAAGAGTATATTTTAAGCGCATACAACCTCCAACTTCTTATTCAAAGCATTCTTCTATTGTGCAGCCTCATTTGCCTAAGATGTCCCTCTAACCTGGCGCTCTAATCTAAGTGCCTTTATTCTGAATAATGCTCGATCTTTTAGCCAGTTTTATCTTGTTGTAATCTTCAGCTCCTGTTTTCCATATATGTTAAGAGGGGATTTTTCCAAAAAAGCCTTTGAAAAACCCTTCTCACACTGAATTTCCTGGTGGGAAGTGTGTGCACCAGTTATCACACAAGGTACTGTTCACACCATATCATCACCGTGTTGCATCAGCCTTGGGATTAATGCCCGCAGATTGCACCTTTGTTTATAAATTGAACAGTATCAAGGAAATGGTCTCAGATGCCAAAATTAACTATTTATAGGAATAAATATTTAGAGTAATCCCTGGCATTTTTTGACATAGACCGACCAGCACTCAACCCCTCCAAATACTGAGTCCTGTGGTTGGTCTCAGAGCTATTTCTGAGGGGCAGGAGGATGATACCACTCTATTTTGAAAGAAAAAAAGTGTTAATAAACATGGGAGCAGGCTCTGGCAACACCAGTTTCCTAGCTAAGACTCTCCCTAAGTTCGAGGTGCTTTGAACTATTCCTTGCCTTCCAGAGGGATCTTTGCTTCCACTGCACCCCAACTGCTGTTCAGACTTCACATGCAAGTCAAATCACAGCTATTGCTTTCCTGAGTAAGCTCCGGAGAGACTTTTGTAGGCATTCAGAATCTGCCTACCCACATGGATGCAAAGGTGTTTACATAAATATGTCCCTATCAAGAATTGGATCTTAAAGTGCAACAGCTATGCAAACAAACAGGAGAAAAAGAAAAAACCTTGTTAAAAAAACTGGGTTTGGGTACCAGAGACATTAGAATGAGAAAAATCTGAAATTGCTTTCATAAATTTAAACAATATATTGTTGCAGTGTTTTCCTAGTTACAGGCAACCTGGGTGCAAGAATTCATATCCTCCACTGAGCAGTATCTATACAGTTGCTGTACAGCACTTTTGTCTTCAAATTAGTTAGGGGTAATTCTGTTTTGATTTATAAAGTCAATGGAGCAGAACCTTGTCATAGGATAGTGGTCTCCCACTGCTACCTCGTTTAAGCAATCAAGCAAAAATAAAGCATATGTTACACCTTGTAATGTATTTCTCATTCTTGTATTCTTACACTATTTTCATTGTCATAATGATCCAGTATATCTTTATCTGCTTGGACTTTTTGTATAAATTAGCTTCTCTCTAAGGTTTACAAGTTAATAATTTAACCAACAGCCATGTACTATATATTATTTTTTCACCCAGAAGCACAGCCTTCCTGAGTTACAGCCTGCAGAAGATAGTTCAGCTACAAGAGAAATGGCCTACATATGACAGCAAACTTCGACTACTATTCCACATTGCATGCCTAATCTCTATAGTGTTAGGTGAGCCTGAGTCTCTGTGCTCTTCCGAAATATGTGACTTCTACAGACTGCTCCTGACAGACATGAGAGCACTAAGGCACCTGAGGATTACATTCATCAGCATTCTGGGGAAATAGCTTCTGACTTGTAGGGAACGAGAAATAATATGAGTTTCTGTCACTATTGATGAAAAAAGTATGAGGACAGGTTTATACTTAAACTATTTGGTGCAGATTAAAATAACTGTGCTAAATTTTCAATTTAGCCATGTTATCCCTGTAAGACTTTGGGCTAGTGACTTCGCTTCAAAAAGTACTCAGGATGATGCTATGGCATATCAAAATCAATGGGAATTTGGTGTCTAAAAACCTTTAGGAGTTTAGTCTTTATTAGATCTCTTTTAGGAAAAAAAAAAAAAAAAAAAAGAGTGAGCATTTTCATGGCCTCCTCTGGACTTGCTTTAACAGTTCCATGTCCTACTTCTGTTGGGAGTGCCAGAGCTGGACACTATAATCCAGGTCTCACAAGAGCAGAGGAGTCTTATGGAAAATAAAATTACAAAACTGAGTAAAAGAATATTTTAGCTAAAGACAAAGAGAAATATCTATTCTAGGCCCCCAAGGTCTGTTCAAACGGAATTTTCTCATAAGGGAAATAGTGAGAACCTCAGTAGTTGAATTATTTAAAATTTGAGTGGGCAAAAAGTTCAAAAATCTTGTAGTCATTAATTCACTATTGACAAGAGGATAGACTAGGTTGGACTGGCAAAGCTTTTTCATCTAAATTGGGTGATTCTAAAAAAATAAACTATTGTTTAATGAGTACTTGCCCTACTCTGTGGGTACAGTGGCAATAGATTAGATATACTGCTAGAATTAAGTCTTTTAGCTTGGGTGAAAGTAGTGAACCTGAAAAGTCTGAAATGTCATTTGAAGTTCTGTGGTGTAAATGGAGTGAACTTTTTGTTTGGCATTTTATTCAGTACATTGCACCTCAGGATCTTGGCCCCTGACCAATTCTCTTGAAGAAGAGAGAGAGAAGGCTAAAACAAAACAAAACAAAAAAAAAAAAAACAAAAACAAAACAAACAAAACTAACTTGTTGTAAGTTATATTTTTAATTCAGGATTTTTGGGGGAAGGGAGGTGACAAATCACAGTTCTACAAGTCCAGCCTGCAAAGTCAATGGCTATATTGTTCCTTTCATTGCACCAGGGATGTGAGGCATAGTCCTTAACAATCTGATATAACTTCAGAATTGTTCCTTCTTTGAAAAGGGGTCTGGTCCAGATGATCTCGTGAGATTCCTCTCAGCCTAAATGATTCTGCAAGTGAATTATTTGACTTTCTTTACATGGGAGCCCCAGAGAGAATTAGCATATATGCAGTGTTGGTGATCTAAAGCCTGAGTCTAGAAGCAAACCAAAATCAAATTAACTGCAATGTTCAGATGAAAAAAAAAATCCATCCTTTGTCAAGTTCACTGTTTTCTTTCTACAGCTACAGCAGAACTGCCATAATTTGATCCTTTCTTCAGCTAAAGGCTCAGTAGAGGTCAGAGCTATATTACAAGGGTTTTAGCTCAGTTTCCAAGGCTAACTATATATGCAAGTCACAGACTCTTGATTTTTTACTGAGAAACATGAGATTTATTTTTTTTCTTTGTCAGAAACCAGAACACTAATCCTGGAAAAAGACAAAAAAATATCGATCCCTTACCTATTAATTTAAAAATATGTGGTTTTGAACTCAGGCTCCCTTTGAGGATGCTGTAATGAATACGAGTCACGATCCAGCATACTTTACTCCTTTTGACTAATGCCCTTTTCCATAGGAACTGAGGAACTGTGAAGAGAAAAAAAAAGAATTTTTTTTTTTTTGTGGTTATTCTGTCTTATTTATATACACACTCTGGGGCAAATGACTTTCCTGTCACTGGAGGGACATCAAAAAGGAAAGCAGTTGCAGATTTCTCAGAGTTGAACTTCCTGCAATACTTTACTTGGCTTCCAGAAAATGCAACAAGAAAAGCGTTTTCTTGCTTTCATTACATCTTTCAGGAAGGTGGAATCAAGAAATAGCTAACGGGTGATTCCATAACTAAAGAATTATATATTTTATCTTGATATTTTAAGTACTCAGGTCTGACTTTTCAGACTAACTTATTATTTGCTGGACTTCCTGCTGACAGTATACGCACGCACACACACACCCACATGAATATATTTAAATATATGTATTTAATTAATTACTTGAAGCAACATAAATGAGACTGATCTCCAAAAAGTTATTCAAATCTCCTATTTTTCTGTTGGGCATTTTGAGACCACCACTGAAATCATCAATAGTTCGGGAGAATTTTATGTTCTTAAGAGGTCTGATGAATGCAGATGTTAAAGTTTGGGTAATTCCTCATTTTTATTCATAATCAGTAGATGAGAGAAGAATTTTTGTTTGTTTTTCTATTTCATTCCCTGAATGTTAATGTCAGACCAGATTCTGTATTCACTGTATGGTAATTCAAGTGGTGAAAATCCATTCAAATGAGTGTGTGATCTTTCTGTTGCAATAGAGCACCAGTAAATTGGGTAAGATTTTTCTCCCCAAATGTGTTGCAAAGTTAATACTAAGAAGAAAATGACACTACTAAATAGTGCCATCAAAAAATTGCTACAACAGACATAGGCATTCTAAGTCATACATGATTTCAAGCAAAAACGTGTCCTCTGTTACTAGACTTTACTAACTAAAAAAAAAGCTGATTAGAGGTAGTCAGTAATGCTCTTCAATTCTGTCTACAGATTTTAAGGATTAAGAAGACAAATACTAATAAAGGAGCTCTTCAAATTTCCACCCAGAAGATTATTGCATTACCTTGTGGAAGCTGTGGGGTGGGCACTTTAGGAAGCCCATTGACCCTTTGGAACAGATCACATTACCCATAAGGTATTAAAACCTTACATCTTGGTAAGCAGTGATGGAAGTTCTGTATCTTCCCAAAATATGAAGTCCAATTCTTATTCCAAATAGCTGAATAGGATAGCACAGCCCACCAATATCCTGACAGTACAAGACTTCTTTATTTGAGCTAAGGATAGTATAACAGGGACTCTGTGGAAAGTCTGGGGTTTATCCTCTCAGTCTAGCCTCTCAGTTCAACATGTTTTGAATATAATACCTTACCCTGGCTTATTCCATTAATAACTGCAACTTTTCCCCAAACTAGTAGGACTGTGTCTGTGGAGCTTTTGTCTTCAGTGTCCAAGTAAAGGAGAAAGAGTTTTTTTCTTACTGGTTATATTACTATTCTGCTACAGCGCTGGTTCCATGTATGTGAGGAAAGTCCTTCATCAGCTACTGAAATTTGAATTTCCTCACCTCACAAGCAGCAGTCTTACCAAAGGCATTTCCTGTTGCTGGGAAG
The DNA here is from genome assembly GCA_024733675.1 of Psilopsiagon aymara. NCBI lineage: Eukaryota > Metazoa > Chordata > Aves > Psittaciformes > Psittacidae > Psilopsiagon > Psilopsiagon aymara. Next base: position 5,648 of record JANRGW010045695.1, on the reverse strand, counting down.
TTCAATTCTATTTGGGCACCATCTGTTTCTGTGTGGCAGACAGTATTTTCTGCAACAGTTCCTAAATGCACTGTGAATGATCACAGTGTTAAATGAAATTTATTACATTAATTCAGTACAGTACTTATTCCTTAGTGAAAGTCCCTCCCAGAATCTTTTCCAGAAGAAAAAAGTCAGTGTTAGCACAGGGATTTTGAATTAAGGCATACTGACTTTAGCAGCAATTATTCTTGGTCATGTATTTGTGCTTGTAGGTATGTGAGTGAGCTTCACTGAGAGTTGCGACATTATTCTTAGGTAGTAAAAATCCCAAATGTTTGCACTTTTATTTCTCTAGAGGTAACTGTTACCATAACACTAACTGTATATACAAAATGAACTGCTTTAAGACACTTTCATTTGTATCCAGAAAAAACTAATATTAATTCTAATCTAATTACTGCATTTCTTTTTAGATGTCACACACCTCTGGTTTGACTGCAGCAGTATCCTGCCCTTGCTCTCATCTTTCACAAAAAAAAAAAAAAAAAAAAAAAAAAAAAAAGCCAAACAACTTCACTTTGATAAAAATAAGCACTCACATTAGATTGTCTGATAAATTTTACTGAATGCTGTTGCTATGGCGGAAGAGGGTATTTCTTTCCAAGGTTGTTAAGCTGACAGACAGCTGAAGTTCATTTTTGTCCCTGAGATCCTGGAGCAACCAAGCCAGACTGGGGGCTGTCAGAGGCACACTGCAGCTCTTCTTGGTCTCAGAGCGATGTAAATACAAGAAGGCACAAAGGTGACCTAGAGTTGCCTTCCTCCTCCCATCTCTGGGGTGGCAAGTTTTCCTGTCATTCCTAGATGTGGTTTCCACCATCCCTCCCTCCATTTTTATCTTTGCCTACAGAAGTCTCTGTGGAGGCTGGTAGAAAGAGACGTCTGGGCACTAAGAACTTGTCATATTTACTACTTTATCCTGTACCAGTCTGCAGGCAGAAAAAAGTTGTTATGAAAGAGGAATAGATGGAGTATGAAAGTGCCTGACTTTGAAAAGGAATATTTAGTACAGAGACTTTTTTACTTTATAAAATTTCAGTTACAACTCTCTTTTCCTTCCCATACACAAACAAAACCCACCCAGCATCTCAACCAACCGTTCAAAACCTTTTTATGGCTTGAGGCTAATGCAGCTTTGCATTCTGAGAAACATGTAGGATGCCCAAGCCATTGAAACCAAGTCTTAATTTGGACCCATGCTTCCTCCTTATTAAACTGTTGGTAATTAGGTACATGAGACGGATGCTCCTGCAAACAAGAGAAGCAGCCCCCTATCCATCCTTTTACACTACAAAGCTTGCATTTTTTGCAGTGGATTAGCAAATCCAGACATCCTATCAAATGTCAATGAAGGTATGGATCTTCAGAGTATATTTCTCAGGAGAGCTATGCTTGTTTGCAATGCTGCTCTTCCAGCCCAATCAATACAGCCACAACAGACTTTTGCATTTTCTGTCAGAAGACAGAACCCCACTCACTGAATTTTTTCTTTCCAAGGCAGTTAATCAAATAGTGGAGGCAGAGGAAAGTGGGGGTGGGTGGCGAGTGGGGAGTTAGATCACGTACTGAGCACCCAGAGAAGTTGTGAATAAAGTGCATTATTTAATTATTATTACTAACCACGAAGGCACAATAAGAATTATCATGAGAAAAATCATAACTCAGGGGCAAGACAAGGACTAGAAAGAGGAGGCGCAGCTGAGTGCAAGAAGCCCCAAGGGATGTGATTATCTCCTGGTAACAACATCCCCAGACTTATTGCTATTATAAAATTTCATTTTTCCATTTATTTATATACACAGATACATATATAAATTATTTAGCTGAAGTATTTCAATCCCCTGCAAACTGTGTGTTTACATTAAAATGCTTCAACTGTGAGATTCCCAGGTATATTAACATCCACTGTTTGAGGATGTTGAGCAGTCCATCAGAATAAGCTCTTCATCCTTGGCTGTTTTATGGTATTATTACAACGTATTTTAGTTGGGGAATGCTAGGTAGAACAAGTTTTCAGAGAAATAGACTTGTTTGGGTTCCATTTGGTTGCTGGAGGGAAAAATTCCACATAAAACAACTCTGGCTGTTCAGTAAGGCATCCTGATTTCCTCTTATCACTTTTTCCCCATCACAATTCTATTTCTTCTCTCCTTTTTAGAAGTCCCAAGTCCCCTTCCCATTTCCTTTAATAATAGTGAGAGGTGATTGCAGCCGCAAGACGTATGGACCTTGAGGACTTTATTCAGATGTGTGTTTTGCAAGTTGAGTTTCCTGGCAATTATATATAAAAATGAGGACAGATTGATGCTGTTATTATGAGCAATTTCATCAATGTAAACTTGCAATTTAACAATTTTTAGGGCTGAATGATGCTTCAAAAAGCCACCTTACTTTTTGTTCTGTTCTCCCAGCTTATGTTCACATCTTTTTAATTGATGTAACATACTTCTTATTAGCATGTTTAATTTTTAACTTTTTTTTTTTTAACTTTTTTTTTTTTAACTATTTTTTTTTTTTTTAATTTTTGTTCTTTAGAAATTTTGATTCTATTTTAGGGCCCTGATTGTAGCTCATTGTCATTTTGGAATAAGGTTGCCAACGAAGTAAAAGTGAGTATGCTCTCTCATGATGACCCTGAATTACTCAGGAGTCACTGTGAATAACAGTGATCATTTTGCTTATAGGGTCAGCCTTTTAGATGCAATAAGAAACTGTGGCAACTTTAACATGAGGGCTTGTTGTTCAGTTGCGTAAGGAGGTGGAGAATATTTAGAAGATTTCAAATCAAAGTCCCACCTACAAAGAAGCAGAAACTACTGAATGACATACTCTTTCCGCAGCATAGATGTCCATGGATTTTAGTTTAGTTATTCACTTATTCTTTCCCATATATTAAGTCTACAAATGTCATTAAGAAAGCTCTGCTTGGCAGTGTTTCTTCTATAACAAAAAAACCCACAACAATTCAATATACAGTACAAGGGAATACAGTAGAGTTTAAAGCGGCTGAAACCCCTGCTCATAGAATGCGCATGATTCTGTATAAGGATATATCTGTAATCCTAAAGGATCAGGTGAACCAAATCCTTTTCCATGAAGTCTGGCTTTGTTTTTCTCTGCTTTCCTTTTCCCTGTGTTCTTTCAGCTATTCTCTTTTCTACCCTACTCCCTGTTGAATTACTTGGGAAACCTACAGAACTATTTGGTGAAAGATACTATATTAAGACAACATAGAGTATAGGGGTATTTCAAACTATGGTAGAAACACACTTAATACTCTGTGTATGGCTTATATGCCTCTTCTTACTGTTTCATTTTGAAAAAAAATGAAAGGGTGGCATTTATATTCTCTTTCAGTTTGCTGTCACCGTAGTCATACCCTTATAAGGCCCCAACAATTATGTTTCACTATCAAATTATTTGTAAAGGTAGAATTTAGTCTGGCAAAGATAGATTCTATACACTAACAAAGACAATGCTGATTCTCACTTCAGTTCCTGCATTTGCAATAGTTTCACCACTTCCTTTGCATGTTTTTTGATGCGTTTTTGTGTCTACTGACAACACTGGGGCAATTCATACTTGTTTAGACAAAATTAAAGCAGCTCTTCAGAATTTACCTGGTTGTTCTTCACTAATGTAGAAAAAAAAAATGCATAAAAAAATTAACTGAAGACAATGTTTCCTGGGCTTTAATTATCTAATTGCAGCATTTTGTGAGAGAGGACCCGTGTCTTACCTGTCAATCAGTGAAATGAATGTTTACTGTCAGCCGTAGACATTGCAATAAAATTGCAACTACAGTTTTCTCTGGCCTTAGTTAACCTGACATCAGTAAGGAAATATGTGCTTTTACATCACCAAAACAAAAAGAAAAAAGAAAAAAAATCAGAAACCAAAAAAACAATGAACCAAAAAAATCTACAGATCCTCATCTTATGCAGCTTTCTTTAGCTCACTTGAAATCAATAAAACCCTACTTATTTTGTCCCAGATGATGGTCTAGCTCAGGATCAGTATCACAAATCTTATGGGGTATATACAGAAGAAAGGAAATAAAGGGTAAAATAATAAACACGTATATAGATACATATATACAGGAATAAAGTTGCAGAAAATTAAAGATATCAGCAAACTCCACCATTTTTCATGCTAAAGAGAGAGGCTGGGCTTGTGAAACCCAGGACCTCTGCCTGTCTGTATGGAAACCTGCAGAGTGGTTTCCTCAATGCTTTTAACACTTACAGATTTTTGCAGCAAAAGGGCATTACAATGGATGGTCTGCAGTTTCCAGACTCTGGTTTGCAATTTGTCGTTTTCCCACATGCTCTCAGTCACTGGGGGATATTGTTTAGAAGGCAGCAATAGAATTTAGAAACAGAAGCTGAAAAACATAAATCTCCTGTGTACCTGGAATTGGTTGCTCCATCGCTGCCAGTGTTCAAGGCCGGATTGGACAGAGCCTTGGGTGGCATGGTTTAGTGAGAGGTGCCCCTGCCCATGGCAGGAGGGTTGGAACTAGATGACCTTAAGGTCCTTTCCAGCCCTAACTATTCTATGATTCTATGCAAACATACCTGGTTTAAACATATGACGCTGTTTTGACGTTCTATACAAAAGGGGTTTATAACAGTTCTTGCCTTTATATCTAAGAAACCAGCTTCAAAGGATAGTAAAGCTAATATAAAACTTTTCTTGGCTGCAACGTAAAGCATTATAATCCTACAGGAGCAATGGCATGAGAAAGTAAGAATTTCTATTGCACATCACATATGTTTTACAGAATAGCGTCCAGGCATGTTGCTGTCATTCAAGATCATTTTATTTTCCACTGAGAAAAATCCACCAGACAAAGCTCCATTGTCCTAAGGGGTTGTTGTCCTTTAGATACAGTTTCAAACTCTAGTAGAGACACCAAACAGGTATATAGTCAAGTATGTCATGAACATTCAAATATTTTGCATTATTATAGAGCATAATGGCAAAATCCTGCCTGACCAATTTGGTGCCCTTCTATGATGGGGCTACAGAGCTGATGGACAGGGGTAGAGCAGTTGATGTCATCTACCCAGACTTGTGTAAAGTATTTGACACTGTCCCACATAACATTCTTGCCTCTAAATTGGCAAGACAACAATTTTATGGGTGGACCACTCAGTGGATGAAGAACTGGCTGGATGGCTGCAAGCAGAGGGTTGTGGTCAGTGGCTCGGTGTCCACCTTGAGACTAGAAATGAGTGGTGTCCCTTCAGGGATCAGTGCTGGGGCCGGTCTTGTTCAACATCTTTGTTGGTGACATGGACAGTGGGATTGAGTACACCCTCAGAAAGTTTGCCTGTGTGGTTTGTTTGATACGTTGGAGGGAAGGAATGCCATCCAGAGGGTCCTTGACATGCTTGTGAGGTGAGCTGATGCCAACCTGATGAAGTTTAACCATGCCAAGCTGCTGTGTGCAGTTCTGGTGTCCTCAACATAAAAAGGACATGGAACTGTTGGAACAAGTCCAGAGGAGGGCCACTTAGACTGGATATGAGGAAGAAATTCTTTACTGTGAGGGTGGTGAGGCACTGGAATGGATTGCCCAGGGAAGCTGTGAATGCTCCATC
>JANRGW010045689.1:46524-61300 GCA_024733675.1 Psilopsiagon aymara | reverse complement strand
CATGGGACTGGAGCACCTCCTGTATGAAGATAGGATGAGAAAGTTGTGGCTGTTCAGCCTGGAGAAGAGAAGGCTGCCTGGAGACCTCATAGCAGCCTTCCAATATCTGAAGGGGGGCTATAAGGATGCTGGGGAGGGACTCTTTGTTAGGGACTGTAGTGAGAGGACAAGGGGTAATGGGTTCAAACTTAAGCAGGAGAAGTTTGGACTGGATATGAGGAAGAAATTCTTTAGTGTAAGGGTAGTGAGGAATTGGAATGGGTTGCCCAGGGAAGTTGTGAATGCTCCATCCCTGGTGGTGTTCAAGGCCAGGCTGGTCAGAGTCTTGGATGACATGGTTTAGTGGGAGGTGTCCCTACCTATGGCATGGAGGTTGGAACTAGATGATCTTAAGGTCCTTTCCAACCCTAACTATTCTATGGTTCTATGATTCTATGATCACAGACACCCCAAGATGGATCCAGCTCCAAATTTCTGCAGGGTAGTTGCATAGATCCCATGAGGAGAATCAGGAAACCCCCAACAGGCTAATTCATATATCCTACACGAATCACTTGAGCTAGGTTGAAAGAAATCATACCTTTGGTTTCATTAAATATATTGATTACATTTCAGTAAGGGAATTCCAGGGTGGTGTAGCTCAGGAAGAGGTGTCTGTCTTGTCAATATCCAAATTTAGTGACGATGGATCCCACCCACTGCCTGTGATCTACCAGACCAGCAGTGCAGACAGAAAGTGTACAGACTACAGGACTCGGCTAGACTGTACCCATACTCCAGCCTGTTATGTATTTTGTGGTGTAGACATTCTTCCCATCTGGCACTTGAGAGAAGGAGGAGGGGGTGTCAAGACTGAGAGAGCAGAACAGCCCTGGGCACCACTGAAGAGGTCCCATTCCAACAATATGTGGAGTCTGTCACACAGGAGGCAATCACCAGTCTCAGTTATCACTCACACGTACTCATCACTTCTCATCTTTTCAAATTGTAGAGAACCAAGTAGGGAACACATCTTGCCTCCAAATTTTTTGTGTTAGAACCAGGGTACATTACATCCAATGCAGATGTCTTTTCAGAAATGAAATCTGTTGTGGTTGGAGGACTCTGCTTCTCTCTTGCAGCCTGCATCCATTATCAGATTCAAATTCCTCTCCTTTATTGTTGGGTTTGGATGCAAGCAGGATCGAAGATCAAGCACAAAGGGTCCAGAACTATGTTTTTTTCCTGTTCCACCAATTTCTTTATGTTTGGCAAAGGCAATTGGCAAGGTCCCTCACACAGATGGTATCAGAGTTGTCCTGTTCAAAATACTGTGCCTTGAGAAGAGGGACAGAAATGAAAAGGTACCACAGCCGTGTGCCAGTGATGCAGACACTGGCATGGACCTTCCAGTTACGTCACATATGGTCTTAAACCTGTTTGTTTGTAATTACCTAAACCCAATCAGGAAGCATTAACCAAACAAGCTACATCAGGTTCAGTACAGTTACAGACACTGATCGGCAATTCTTGAATAAGCACTGATAGGGTGTCTTAGGCAGGCTGTCTCTCATGAAGGCAAAAAACTGTTCCTCTTCTTCCGTGTGCTTTTTATGTTCCCCTGGCTTTAATTGGTTTGATCAAAAGATTCACACATGAATTGTTGGTCTGGTTCCCTTTTCTGCCAGAGTTTGCCCAGATGACTTTAGACAAGTCTGAGAATTTGTTTTTAAAATTATAAGTACCTAAAGATGTATGTCTACTGGGGTCACCACATTCTTAGGTGGTTTTGCTCCATTCTTCTTTCTCCTTTGGCTGAGTTTAGGTAACTTCATTACCTGAATATGAAAGGTGAAATCATTGTAGTCAAGAAGAGATTTAAAAAACACAGATGCTGCCAACTGACCTTTAAGTCAGTGGATAGCAGAAGCGCTTTTCGGACAGAGTTCACCTCATGCTAAATGTAAAAGAAGTACCAGCGGAGTGTAACGTTAGGTTTATGTATAAAAATAATTAAAAAATAATTAAAAAAATCTCCACCCTCTTTAGATCCACAAACAAAACCAAGACCAGATTTAGCCTACCCATCAAAGAATAGCCTCAGAGAGAAAGAGGGTGGAAGCAAGACCCATTTGGAAAGCATTTGGCTTTTAAAACCCCCAAATTCCCTCCTAGATGTGAACTTTCAGGAGGATGCGTGTTGTGCCCTTCTCATTGTCAGCACCAGCACCATACATTTTCCACAGGCGTTCATGTGGAACCATGAAAATGATGTGACAAAGGCTGTTGCTTGTCTGATATAGTCAGGGAAATCTCTCCATGACAGATTAATTGACTCTGTGATTGATAGGAAATGAAAACACACTCAAAGAACAAAGGAAAAAAAGGAGATTTGTTGGCCTGTGTGAATCAGCCTGAAGGATTGTTTATTCCGAGCTTAAAGTGGCAAAATCTGCCTCAAACTGTGCTCTCAAAACCCAGCATTGATCTAATCTTTGCAAATGCCAGTATAAAACCACCATATGTCCAAAATAACCTGGAGACCAGTCCAAGCCCACTTCCCACTGAGACACAGACCAAGACCTTTCAGGTTTTGCCAGACCATAATACTATATAATTTCCCATAGCTAAAAAAATAACCCAGTATCGGAGCAGGGTCTCTGAGGATTGCTACTCTGGAAGACGTATCATCTTCAAAAAATATGGTAATGGGAGGGGAGATGAACCCTGCTTTACAAACCCGCCAGCCGGACTCCTGCTGCACTTGGCACGTCATAGATAATTTGATTCTACGAACTGATTTTAATATGATAAACCCCTTAATTTTCGCCCTGGAAGTCATCCTTAAGAACATGAATGTACCACGCATTGACCCCCCCCTCTCCTCTGCCAGCTTAAGGACCAGAGAATTAAGGAATTTTATGGTATTACCACAAAAACAACAGGGAATTACTCAGCTAAGTGCTTAGCAGGATTGAGCCCTCTCTACAGGACAAGGAATTAAGTCATCAGTTACCACAGACAGACCTTTACACTGATTGCTAGGAATGACTTTCCTGATTTATCTTGTCTTTTTGCTCTTTTATTTTGTATTATTTTCCTCCCTGGGAAGAGGTCATCATTTGACGCAAACCCATGAATCATGACCGGAGTGTATTTTTTGTGGGTGAGAAAGTGATCGCTCCAAGATGATCCAGCAATCCCTGATACGCAAATCCCACTCTCACCCATAATTAGCCCATCTGCCTGTAAAGAGTTCAACAACTTGGATGACTGTAAAAAGAAAAATTATCCTTCTGGGCACTGAACTTGGTTTCCTTTGTCAGGGAAGGAGAGGCAAGGATCATTTCCATTTCAGCAGCATTTCTGCATGTGATCAAGCTCTCATTTTTAATGATATTTGGCTATTTTTTCCTAAGATAACTGCATGCTCTGGAAAAAAGAGTGACATTAATAAAAATAACATGGTATGAAGCAGCATGGTGGTGTCACTGCGTGCCTTCAGCTTCTGTAACAGTCACTTTTCACTGTCCCAGAAAATAACCACTTGAAGACTTCACCATTAGGTATTTTTTTTCCTCCCTGCTTGTTCAAAGAGTGGACATCCTCTACCCTCAGTGTCCCCTTTACATAATGAGGACTGTTGATACCCAAACTGATATGACTTTTCATTTATCTGTGTTTGTTTTTTTTTTTTGAGACTTTAAAGTCAATGTGATGCAAATTCATTGACTGGTGTTACAAAGAAGCTTCTCTCTGATCAAGTCAGTGACAATTACTCTCAGCAGCCTTGCTGGTGTCTATACTAGTGATATCTGAGAGGAGACATGTTTATGGCATAGGGGGGAGTTACCAAGGAGTTACGAAGGTGTTGAAGCTCTTTTGTGTGACTGTACATTGAAGGTCTGGGCTCAAATATTACAATTCCAAATTTTGCATGCTCCAGCAGAAAAAAAAATATTAGAAAGGTTCCTGCACTCTTCTGACTGAACCATGGTTTGGGAAAGGGAAGCTGTTCAGGAAGTTTTAAGCTACTTCTTCCTTCCACAAGCCTTTCACAGAGCATGGGAATCAATGTCAGACAAGGCACTTCTTCATACTACGCTACAAAGGACTATACTCATCATTTCACCCTGAGGTGATGCACTGTATAGTCCCACCAGGACATCAGAACAGCCAAAGGACTGGTGTCTGCAAGGCAGAATGAGGAGCAGCAAGAATGAAAGCCTGGGAGAAAAATATAGGTTCATGGAGATCCCTTAACCCAACGTTTCATGTCACTTACTTTGAGTATAGGTTCTCTCTGGTGCCAGGTATTTTTTGGTTTGGTTTTGGTTTTTTTTTTTTTCTTGGTTTTTTGTTTTTCCCAAGAGCTGCAATGTTGCTTCTGCTGTTTTTCTAAATTATTATTATTACTCTTAGAATGAACTTTTTGACAAATATTTCCTCTTTCAAAGGAAATTCCAGGTTTTCCATCAAAAAGGATGTAAAGCAAAACCAGCAATTTTTGTTCTCCTGGACTAGCACTTTCCCTATCTTCTGCCAGTGTAAAAAAAATGAAAACATTTTTCTCAGTCCATTTGGAGGAATGGGGTACTTGAGGTTAAATTCTCTCCTAAGATTCATAAGCACACTTCAAGAAAGCCCAACTGATGTCATGAAAAAAAATGCTAAATTATATGAAAAAAGGCATTCCTTTCAAGCTGCTTCAAGAAATAAGCTTATCTTAAAGCAGATTTTGCCAGTTAGCAGCCGAGTGGCTAATATTGCTGTCATCACTGCAACCATTTTTAGGGAAAATGTCTGTGTCAAATTATGAATTTAATTTTACTTTGTGAACATTGTTCATAATTGCAGTTTTCCTGCTGGAGCAGAAGCCTCCATTTTGTAGCCAAGGAGAATGATAAAAAAACACTGTGTTTGTTTCCAGAAATAGATAACATTGAAGTATTTGATACTTTTACTGAACCCAAGCAGGAGGAGATTAACTGTGAAACAGAAATTCAAGGAATAAAACATATGAGCTCTGCATAGGACAATGTTCATCTAGATTTCAAGAATAGTTTTGACATGGAACTGAATAAGAAATTTTAGACAAATAGGAATCCAATACAAAAGACGGAGGCAAAGATGTGAGAGAAAGCCCTGAAGAGAGATTCCTGAAAAACTCAGAATGAGGTGATGAAGTAATTAAAATTGCCATTCTTATTACTACTGATAATGAATTATGATAATTAAAATGTGGCAGTAATGACAGGAGTGTGCGATAACTTTGCTTTTGAGTCTCTCCACTTAGAGGCTGGGCCATTAAGCAGCATTTACAGGATGCAACACCAACAGCTCAAACTGCAGATGAAAAAACATTTTGACTCCAAATTATTTCTGATCTGTGGGGGGTGTGGGCAAAAAAGCAGATGATATAAGGGCAGAAAAGAACATTTTTCACGATTGCAGCCTTCCTTCTGGAGCAGAAGCCTCCCTTTTGTAGCCAAGGAGTGTGATTAAAAACCCTTGGCTACAAAAGTGTACCCAAGGATTACCCCTTGGTTTTACACAGGACTAGGAAATGAATGTGCAAACACATGGTGAAGAGTGAAGCAGATTTACACTGCCTGTCCTGCAAACTACTTCACAAATCCTGAAGGTTTACAGAAAAGAAGTAACTCTGCTACTCAACATCTCCTAAATTGCATCTAATATCCAGAATCATTTTCATATGTTCCTCAGTATGAGCCTGTTTGTGATTGTAGTCAGAAGAATTGAATTGTTGCAGTGCTAGTGGGAGGAAGAGGGGAGTGGGTGGAAGCAATTCCATCAGCAGGATTTCTGCTAATGGCAGGGAGACATCAATTGCTGATTTTAGTGCATTTTTCCTATTTAATGTGACTGGAGGTAATAGAGAACAAGCGCTGGTTCAACTAATATAATTTTGAAAGGTAATGGGCACGATAATGTTATCATCAATAAAGCCTGAAATGGCACAGTGTTATTAAAGGAATCTGAAATGCAAGATGCAATCTTTCATAACTCACTGTGACACTTTATTTGAATGCTAACAATTAGAGGCTCCCATTTCTCATCAGTTATAATAACAGGCAGATATTGTGCAAAACTGTTGTGTGCAGCACATACCAAACCCCTTTACCATAGTCAGAAATACAGCTAAGAGTTTTTTATTTGATTTTAACTTTCCAAAATACAAGAACAAGTGATAGGAGTAAGACAAAGAACCAGGATGCATGTGAATTAAGCACATATATTCATTTCGCCTGTGAACAGCCTGTCCTGTGCATGTAAATTAGAGCTTGATCCCTATTTAAAGCTGGGTTCATTATGCTACTGAGTGGACAACTAGCAATCCACTGAGGAGGATTGGTGAAGCGTCTAGGGACAGCTCCACATGAATACAAAACTGTGCAAACAGACACACAGATTTCTGTGGCAAAATACGGTCTTTATAGCATTGACAAGCATTTTTCACAAGTATCAACAATCCTGCAAATATTTGAAAGCCATAAAGAGCAAATCATAATATAATGCATATGAGTCAGTCCGTGAGGGCTGTATGTTTGTAATTCTACTTTTGTTCCATTCCAATAGCTCTGCTGATTGGCACCAAGTTTTCATAAAAGTCAAGCCATGAATCAGCAGAATTAATGCAAGCAATGTTCATGGATCACTAAATGTGTGTTAATTTGTCAACCAGCAATAATTTCGGTTTGTGTGTCCAGCCCCTAAAAAGAGGGTATTTGAAACTGGCACTAGAAGATTTCCTGGGGGAACTCAGCAAACTATATCTAATATTTGTAAAGCTTTTTTTGGGGTTGTGGAGCAGCACCCAAATTTACCTGTCACAAAAAGAGCCCTCTTCAAATTGTGGGAATGTTTTGAAGAACATCCCCATAAACCTGAAGCTAGTTCATCTTTTGCCAAACCCCCATACAAGTTCGTTGCCTTCCAAGGAGCAGCCACAGAAAGTTGGCTTTGGGGTGTTTTACAGGGGTGGGGTTATTGATGTTTTTTATTTTTATTGATCTTTATCACTACAGGATCTTTCCCTAAAGAAGCATTGTGTGCTCCTTCTGCCCTTTCTCATGCTAGGAAAGCAAATCATGACGATGGGGTTCACCTTACCCTGTGAAGTCCCTCTCTATGACAAACGCTCTCTCAGTTAGTTGAGGGTGTCCCTCTGTAGACGGTGGAGAGGTAAAGAGGAACAAGTTCTCTAGCAGTTCTCTAGGAGCAACCATTATCTACACAACAGTTTGCTCCAAAACAAGCCATGGGAAGAAATATGCTTAGGAGGAGGTCTATACCTTAGGAAACCTGTCCTTTCTGGGCCTGCTTATCTCCTCCCACTGTATATCCAGGGATAATGAGAGAGAGTTGGACTAGGGGAGGCTTTTCTTCACTGCAGTCTCTTACTCTCAGTGCATGGGTATGGTATTGGGGATATAGTAATCCTACCGTGACTGGTGACTTGAAGATGGTGAAGAAGCAACACTAGACTCTTTCCAGGGAATTTCCCATGAGATGCAGGTGTAGTGACACAGGGCAAGGGGAGATAAATAAGCTGGTGTTACTCTGAGTGCATGTTTCTTTCTCAGTTGCTTTACTGAGAGATTTGCAAAGTGAAATCCTATCTAGAAGTACGCGCAGAGACAAAATTAGCAGGGTATCCCATGATGTCATTTTGAACAACTAGTTTTCTGGCTGAGACAGAGGCAGACAAATCCCCAAGTCCAAGTCTGCACATGAAGCCCCACTAAGGCGCATGCTGTTATTTCTTTGCTCTCTTATCCTTCCTTCCATTGCAGCAGCTCTGCTCAGACCCCATAAACATCCAGGCAGCAATCAATGAGGTGTGAATATTTGGCTTATTAAGTTGCTCAAGTGTGAAGGATATTCATTCAAAGAGGTTGGGAAAGCAGCAGCGTAAAGTTATTTCTAGGCTTACTGTCACTGCCTTGCTGCTCTTTTGGATGCTCCTGAACTGTGTCGGTGCACCCAATTAGTCAAAGGAGTCATGTAGGGGCTATGAAGTGAAGGCCCATCAGACACACTGCACTGGGAATGAACCCATGTGATTGGAAAGAGAAAATTGCACTCATCATTGAATTTTCCTTCATGCACTTGTAAGTGCTTCATATACCACCAGCAGTTTGGAAACCTCTGGCTCTACTCAGCCTGAATCAGGAGATGGAGCTGCCCATGGTCACATCTGCACTAGGAAATAAGATGTACTGGGGCAATCTTTGGTCCTGTGTGCCATCCATCAGAGCCATCAGCTTTTGCAACACATCCTACACACCCGTTATTACCCTATTTTCATGTGCAGGCCATGGTGGCTGAATGCTGACTGCCCACTGCAAGTTGTCCTTCACCCACATGACACTCCAAGCCACAACTGGGAGCTGCCCAGGAAAACTGTACTTGACCTAAGCCAAAATCAAACCTGATGCTGCTGTGGCAATATAGATTTCAAATATAGTGATAATTCCTTTAAATGTGGAAAGACGGAGAGAACTGAGTTCGTTCAGCTTGGTGAAAAGAAGTCTCAGGTGGAGACCTTATCTCCATGTTCCGATATCTGAAGCGTGGCTACAAAGAAGATGGAGACCCTCTTTTTACAAGGAGTCACATGGAAAAGTAGAGGACTGATGGGCACAAGTTACTCCTGGGGAGAATACAGTTGGATACAAGAGGGATTTTTTTCACAATGCGAACAATCAACCATTGGAATAATCATAGAATCATATAATAGCTTGGGTTGGAAGGGAATTTAAGGTTCATCCAGTTGCAACCCCCTGCCACAAATAAGGACACCTTCCACTAGACCAGGTTGCTCCAAGCCCCGTCCAATCTGGCCTTGAACATTGCCCGGGATGGGGCAACCATGACTTCTCTGGGTAATCTGTGCCAGGGCCTCACCACCTTCACGGTGAAGAATAATAATCTCCCTGGGAAAGTGGGGGACTCCTCAACACTGGGCAGTCTTAAGATGCAGCTGGACAGGGTGTTGGACCATTTAGTCTTTCCTTGCCTAGAAAGGTTGGGTCAGATGATCCTTGAGGTCCAACCTGGGATTCTAGGATTCTATGACAGTTGGGGTCATGAGAACAAGTGATGTAGTACAGCTGATATCAGTACAGCCAAACTCTCTTTTCCCCAAACAAAGCTTGGCCTCCTGTATATAGCATAGGAGAGGATGTTCTTCATGCATGCTGTGGCCTTCTCCATACACAGGGAATTACTGGGACATGTCTAGCCAATCTCAAGTTGGCATGGATCAAAACTGTGTTGCAGAGTATGCTAACTATTAAGCACCATCAATGGGCAAGCTGCAGTTCTTGAACTGTGGTTTTGTCTAACTTACAAGCATTTGCTAGAAGTGGTTGCTACCAAAAGATTTTACACTTCATTATGTGAATAGTCCTAGTGAATTCCCAAGGGCTTCGTACAGAGTCTGAAACCAAAGAAGAGAACACATGCCAAAAAAGGATTTTGCTCATTGTGTATTGTGCTGTGTTTTGGGTTTTCTGTGAGGCTTCTTGTAGTGGAAAAAAAAAAGAAAAAAGAAAAGTTTGAAATATTACCATGCTTTGCACAAGCAGAAGGGAGAGAAAAGTTAAGATATGTTGCCACTGAAGAGGTAAATTTTGGGATATATTTTCAGTCCTGTCACAAATACCAGATCAGGGCTACGAAAGAGCATAAATCTGGTAATAGGAAGAAAAGTAACATTGGCATCTACAAATGGAAGCTGGATTTAGAAAGAACGGGATCCATCCTGGGCAGTTTTAGCTGTCAAAAGGTAGCATCCTGTCTAAGCTTCTTATCTAGTGACTCCCCAGAAATGAGAAATGGCAATTCAACCTTCAGAAGGCAACCCAAGCCATCTTTGCTGTGCACTAATTTTAGAGCAGAACAAGCCATGGCCTGATCTCTCCCTGTTGACTTCAGAGGGAGCCTGAAAAGCTGCTATTGACTGGATGCCTCATATTTAAGCGGCTGTAGTTAATGAAAGTAAATCCCACCCAGAGGGACCAACCAGCTGGTTCCTTGTTCAGGGTCTGTCACCATTTCTGTTGAGTCCTCTCTCTGCTGCATCTCAGTCACGAACATACCCCAATATCTCAGCTGGAGGCTGCTCCTTGCTGGGGAACCACAGAATCGCAGGACACAGGGGGCTGGCATGTGGATGCCAAAGCCTGCAGTGCCATGAGATCACTCCAGACGGCAAACCGGGGTCATGCTATGGATGATCTGAGCCATTCAAAATCTGCATTAAGCATTTTAGATTGCTCTCTTTGCTGGGTCTGCAGTCTGAAGACAGGAGGGAAAGGGTGGAACAGCCCAGTGGCTGGCCCATCACCCCTCGCAGCTCCAGTGGGAGCCCAAGCCCTGTGAGAGGAAGTGGAAGGGATTCCAAGGGCAGGGTGGCACTCTTTGGGTGAAGGCTATTTCTCATAAGTCCTGAAAGGCAGGGAGAGGGAAGGACTTAAATGAAAGCATGATCCTGTCTGTACCTAAGACTAAACAAGTGCTGATCTTGGCCGTAGCTGTTCTTGGGCTGTCAGCATCTTAACAACGTACCTCTGTAGCCTCTGAGAAATGCATCCCTTAAGAGTATATTTATGACATTCAGCCTATATGTACATCTGCTTTTGTTTGCAACAAGGAGCCTTTATGCCAGCCTGGGCTGAAGAAGGAGGAAAGGTTAGCCTGTATGGAAGCAACAAGCCCCATTAGGAACAGTGCATGTTTCATCTTATCCAGGGCTTCAGACAATTATACAGGCTCTTTGCAAACCATTCCTGCAATCTTTTGCTCTTGGCAGTGGAGGTCCGACTGTTGGCAGCAGGAGCACATTCTGTTCCCCTTTCTTCAGGGGTGAACATTTCCAAGATGAAGTCAAATTTAAGGAGAAGTGTGGTTCTTCAAGCCAAGAATGAGCCAGTTGATTTGGGGCAGACAAAGCCCTTCTATAGGAAAAAAAATCACTTTTCTAGCAAAAACTTCTGCAGCACTTTACAATCCTACACCTTTGGAAAGCCAGTGAGCAGGACTGTGCATTTAGCAGAGGACAGGGGAGAGAAGGAGGCCAGGAAGCTGTTCCAAGGAGCTATAGGATTTGCTAAAGGCTGGGAGCTCTGGGAGGCTTTAGGAGTGCAGTCACCTTCAGGAACAGTTGTTTAGCTTTATTGAAATTGCAGTTTATATGGTGGGAGCACCCACAGTCCCACAGCAAATTGAGGAGGAAGAAGGAAAAGGGAAGCACGCCCCATTAGCAAACAGTCATTTGAGGTATGATGCAAGGAAAGAAAAGGAAGAATTTTTGTCCTCCCTATATAAATTTGGGAATTGAAGTCCAGAGAGAGATCATTTCCCATGTGGGTAATGAACACAGGTTGAACCCAAAACACCTGAAACCCTGCTCAGAGCCATTATCAGAAATCCTGATTCCTTCTCATCTATGACTTTTAAGGGAGGGAAAAGATGAATGCAAGAAAAATCTCCCTCTAAAGGAAAAAAAAATATTATCTTTTTAAAGGTGTGAGACTGGGACTGACTTTTTTTGTCTTTTCTTTAGAGTGAGACATAACTACTCACTAGGGCTATACTGTATTTGGTTTGTCCAGTTCAGCAGAACCTGCTGTGTCTGAAATCACAAACAGGATGTGAAGTGGTAATAAAAAGACAGTTTCAAGAAGCTTTGCTCCCTGCAATTGCTGTTCCCTTCTCAGAAACTGCTCCCTTGATAGGAGCAAGGCCATTTCCTCCCTAATTGGGTTTAAACACAGCATTGTCCCTCACATTGGGATCTGCAAAGCATTTATATTGCATAGCCATCCAGGCCATTTCATTGCTAACGAGCTCCATGGTCATGCTAATAGGGGCCCTCAGACTGTTCCAGAGCAGAAACTGCTCCCAGTAGGCAGTATGAGCAAGACAACCATATTGAGTGTGTGTTTTGAGAGGCGAATCTATGAGAAGAGTCTACCAGCATGGGCAAGAGCTGTGCCATGGCATAGGCAGCATACCAGGCATGTACATATATATGTATACACTTACAAATGCACACACACATAACCCCACAAATAAATTTGTCATTGCACTTTTCATCTCATTGGCACAAGACAGCCCTGGAGGATATGCCCGGAGAATATGTCCAGAGAATATGAAGAATACATCCAGAGATAAATTTTTCCAGAGATACTGTTTTCTGCTCTCTGAGATCTCAGAAAAGCCCTGGGACATGCAGCCTTACCAGAGAAGCCTGTCCACAAGGAAAGGGGTCAACAACAGGCTACTACACTAACAATTCAGCAAATCACCTGAGAAACATATTAAAAAGATCTTTGGTTTCTTCTTGCAAATTAGACTTTTCACAGCAACAAGCAGACATGTTTCAGAAAGTATTATCCACAGAGACACCAATTTTTCATTGAAAATATCCAGTGCTGGCTGTGTTTTTGAGGTTGAGTGCATGAGGATTACCATCTCCTTCGCCGGTCCGATATCAAAGATGTGGCAACCCTTAATGAATAAGGACATAATAGAAGATATCAGACTAGATGTGAGGAGGAATATTTTTTATGATGAGGAAGGTGAAACATTGGCACAGGTTGCCCAGAGACTCTGTGGCTGCCCCATCCCTGGAAGCTGAACAGAGACTCAGCTATGGGAAGCTGTTTGAGACTGATTAGGATCATTTTTTCAGTCCTTTGCTACAGAAATGTCATAGAATTTCTTTAGCTTCAAGTCTAGACCTTTTCTATTTCTGCTGTGTTGTTTTGAACATAAAAATCAGAGTGTAACAACCAAGGGAAGACTATACTGTCCCATTTTACATTTATGGTCTCCTGGCCACCAGCCAAGTAAGCACAAATAAATGTGTCTGATCTCAAAATACCAATCTGCAAGCTCCTACTTTATTTTTTTATGACCGCTGAACATTGAGCAGATGACTTCACTGATTTAAACACAATGGTGCCCAAATACAGATAACAAAACAGTTGAGCAAAGCCCTGTAGAAAGCAAGCAAAGCAATCATGCATGGTATGATGGAAGTTGAGACAAAAGACAATGCAAAACGCTGTGGAGTATCACACCATGCTTAAGATAAAGGAGCCCTCTCAGGTCACATACTTCCCCAGTCATAGGCAAGACTCCTACGGAAGTAATTCAATTGTAGTTTACACAAATCTAACTTATATTTATTGTAATTTAGATTTACAATAAAAAGGCAGAAGCGAGCTCCAGCAGTGTGAAGAAGTGGAAAGTGAATTTAGATACTTTCAAAATACATCCTCAATGCAACTTTTTCATAGTGATGGCAAGTAATCCCCTGGAAACAGGGTAGGATATCCCTTGAAATGTGCAATTTGGGTGCCATCTCTAAATGTCTCTGAGTGTTTTGTTAAATACTGTTACTGGGAGAAAAATGAGAATTAAGTCCGTAGACTTAATTCTAAGAGTCTTAGACTTAATTCTAAGACTAAGAGTCACCACATTATACAGTCTGGTGTTGGACTCACTGGATGACATCTCCATCTTACATTCTGCAGCAGTCCAGATCATCCTATGGGTTATTTATGATCTTATTAATCAAAGTCAACAGATACCCAGTCTTTATTAACTTCTGTTTTCTGCCTGTGCAGTTTCTATCACTAGCATGGTACTTTATGCTCTCTTTGCAAAAATGCAAATTTTTACAAACAGCATAGTCTGTGCTGCCTCTCTGCTCTATAACTTATCTCCCTTAGGGAGGGCTTTATATACAGTATTTTGTAAAGATTGGTTTCCTAAAGGGGTTTATGCCTTCCCTGGAAAACTCCTTGCGATGGTGAGACTTAAACATCCTGATGCATATCTGACACACATGAATAGCTGAAAGATGTTGGGACATTGACAGAAGCAGACAAACCTCAAAACTGCATGCCTAAAGGCAGAAGTAAAGGAGACAAGAAGGAGAAGAAAAAGGGATAGCAGATTTAATATAGAGACTAATCTTCTTTTCATGTCTAATGCAAAATAAACCTGTGGAACATAATGTTTTCAACATGCATCTTGGGCTGCAAGTGACAACCTGGAAAATGCCAGGGAAAATGTGAAGGAAGAGAGAGAAAACAGAGTGTGAGAACTGCTCCGGCTCTTCCTGAACACTGGGGGATTCAGAAAGGGCTGAAAACCACAGC
Source organism: Psilopsiagon aymara (assembly GCA_024733675.1). Lineage (NCBI taxonomy): Eukaryota > Metazoa > Chordata > Aves > Psittaciformes > Psittacidae > Psilopsiagon > Psilopsiagon aymara. Next base: position 47,120 of record JANRGW010045689.1, on the reverse strand, counting down.
AAAGAGCCAAAGATGAGGAAAGCCACAAGCACACTCTGAGCACAGCCAGCTCCACTCCAAGCCGATTAGCAGCGCTGGAAGATAATTGCAGAGTGAAATGCCTGCCATGTGCCATAAGACTCAAGCTTCCCACTGCAGCCTTTTCCAAAAAAAATAAAATTAAAAAAAAAAATATCCAAACAAGATGAGCATGCAGGGAAAGAAAATAGATTGAGTCAGACCTTGAACCCTCACTAAGCCAAGAGGACAAGCAGTCCACATTGAAGAAGGTCATCAGAGATGAATGATGAACATATGAAGGACTGGGAAGAAAGATGCAGGTGTAAAGCTTCAGCAAAATTTGTGTTTAAAATGGTTCAGGACCTTAAAACTCATTCAGTTCCAACCCCTCCCAAGGGCAGGGACACCTTCCACCAGACCAGGTTGCTCCAAGCCCCATCCAACCTGGTCTTGAATACTGCCAGGGATGGGGCAGCCACAGCTTCTCTGGGCAACCTGTGCCAGGGCCTCAGCACCCTCACAGGGAAGAACATCTTCCTTAGATCTCATCTAAACCTCCCCTCTCTCCATTTAAAGCCATTCCCCCCTGTACTCTC
>JANRGW010045689.1:0-46424 GCA_024733675.1 Psilopsiagon aymara | reverse complement strand
CAGGGATGGGGCAGCCACAGCTTCTCTGGGCAACTGTGCCAGGGCCTCAGCACCCTCACAGGGAAGAACTTCTTCCTTAGATCTCATCTAAACCTCCCCTCTCTCCATTTAAAGCCATTCCCCCCTGTACTCTCCCTAGGATAGGCCCTTGTCAAAATCCCCTCTCCAGCTTTCTTGTAGGTCCCTTTTAGGAAAGCTTGTGAGAAAGCATAAAACAGGCTTGTTATAACTTGACACACAGATATCTTCATCTTAAAACATGACAATCTTCAGTAAAGACAAGCCTTCTTTCCAGAAACTAATTTCACCCTTGATGTGGGAAGAAAGAGACGAAGAACAAAAGGGAATCAATACTTATCTCATAGGCCACAAAGCAAGAAAACAGTTCATTTCTATTACTTTTTAAGTGCAACTGCATGAGTCAGGGCTCTGAGCTGTTCTGATTGTATCAGCACCCATCTCCCTTTCTCCAGTGAAAAAATCCCACCAAGAACATATGATCTGCTGCAGCCCCAACACCTTGGGACCAAAGCAGAAACAAACAGGACCATCAAACAAAGGTCAGGAGGACTTTGATGGTGGAGATCAATGAAGGAGGGTGGGAGGAGGCTGGGTGAGTGAACAGGACAACATCATTATAGATCTAAGACAAACAGGAACCTTTTACTATAGGGAGGATGGAGCTGGTAGGGAAGTCAGGGATGGCTTGGAAAAACATAGCTTTGTCCTGGCTCCTGATTACAAAGAGGACAGAGATACAACAGGGGCATTATTCCAACAAGGAAAATAAAAATAAAATAAAATAAAAAAATTAAAAAAAGGAGAAATAAAAATAAATGTGTTTGCTTTCCATGACACTCTTGAAATTAGGACAACCATTCATTACTTATTCTAAGTGCAGGGTGTTGTCTGTGGTATAATACTTCCATGCCACAGTGTGCTAACTCTTGTTGTATTAGGAGCCACTACATTTTGTCAGTCTCCTTAGGACATTATAGATAGAGGGCTGTTTTTTAAAATAAAGATGCCCTGTGTAAAAAGCCAGTTTGTTTGGCTAAGCACTAAAAAGTCATTAAATGATGCAGCCATGGCTATTATTGCTATTTCTAAAACAGCAAGGCCACAAGTTTCCCAAGTGTGTCTTTCATCTGCCCAGTTTGAGGTGTTGCAGGACCTGGAGGTCCTAAGCATTAACTCAAAGCAATGAGTCTATGCATGTCCTGGCAGAGGGAAATTTATTTCATGCCCATGCTGCTGCAGCTGCATCATGCATGTGTGCTGCACAACGCTGTGGTTCCAGTCCCTGTCCCTAAGGGACTCAGCTCCGGGCGGCTGATGTCTGCTGTCCACCGGCCACTTTGATCCCATTCAAGGAAACAGCATCAGTCTAGGAGAGAATTGATGGCTGAAGCCACTGGGATGCTCAGCCCAGACTGCAAGCAAAAAGTTTTACAAGGCATGGTCCAGAAGCACAGCCCCACTCACTCCCCCACTGACGAACCCCATCACAGGAGCCAGACCAGAGATTCTTATTGCCACTTGGGGGTAAAATTACTCCATGCTCCATCAAGAAACTTCCCGAGGCACAAAAGACATTAGTCAATCTTTCTGCCTGCAAGAGCCAGGGCAGAGCCTCAAGCAAAAGGAGGAGGTGAATCACCTTCTCCATTGCCCATGGAGGGGACCTGCAGTGAGTTCAAGCCCCACCTTAACAGCTTAACTTGGAAGATGTGAAGCCACAGATCTGAGCCTTGACGCATTAAAATCATCCCCTGCTGAACGCCATTCACCAGTTTCACTTTTGGTTTTTATCACCGTAATGAAACCTCCCCATCCTATCAGACTGAAGAGGGATTTGCAGGCACGGAATAACCGGAGCCTACATTGAGGCAGGACTCCTGAGTGGGAGAAACTTGGCAAAGACGAATGCAAAATCCAGCATCAGACTCTGAGCCAATTCCAGGATATTAAAATAGAAATAGTAACACACCTAAATTTAGCTTCCTGTCTCCAAATGTTGAAGTTATGGGGCTTGATGGAACAATATAGGCTGTAAGAGTGCACTTCAGAGGGTTATGTTTTTGGCTGGATTTTAAGAGAAAGAACCTTATTTCATCACCGGCCATGTGTATTTCTGTCTGTGTTACCCACTGGCCAGTTCCAGGCGCTTTGAAGAATAAGGCTGAGGCTCTCAAAGATATTGGGTTCCTGAAACGCTTCTGAAAACAAGTGGTCAGATCAAGGGGAAAGAAAATTGCAGCCCTGGGAGGGCAGTCTGCGGGAGGGCTCAGCCCTGATGAAACATCAGGAAAGGGGGATTTTAAACATGCACTTCAAGTCCGCAACAAACCAGGCAGTCCGTGTTTTGCTGTTGGTGGAGCTATTTTCTTTGAAAAGAAAAGAAAATGACAGCAGTAAACAGCCACACGGGAGATGTTGTAAAGAAATATCTGCTAAGATAAAATGAGATTTCCAGCTCCAGCAGGGAGCAATTTTTTTGCCTGGGATCATATAATTGTAGCTGGTTGTGTTTGGGTTGGAAGGGACCTTAAAGACCATCCAGTTCTGACTCCCACGCCATAAGTAAGGACATCTTCCACTAGAACAGGGAGGTCAACACAGTTAGGTAAGTGAGGAGAAAAGGCTGAGACAGACCATGCAGGACTGCATGAGGATACCTTCCCCATCCTCCTCTCGAAGATACCCGTATTTCTGGTCCCACACTCTTCTCATAGCAGCAAATAAGCTAGATGGTGCACACAACAGGGATGGCAGGGCCAAATCCACAATCACAGAAGGAATGGAGAAAAGGGGAATGCCTGCATCCAGTAGGATGCCCAGCACACCCACAAAAATCTGTCCCCCATAGGCAGATCCCCACACCATGGGAGTTGTCAGCATTGCTGCCCTTTTCCTAGGACAACCACAACCCCCAATCTGTCATGCCTAGGATACTCAGCCAGTGTGGCCCATGTCCCCTCTCAGCCTGCCTGCTTGCTGCCCTATATATGGCTGCATCCTCTCTACACTGGGTTAATCCCTCCTCTTTCTGCCCAGAGCTTGCCAACTCAGCCATTGGACCCACCATCCTCCAGTCAGGGGTAAGAGACATTAATGCATGCAACCTGACATATAAACCCAAATAAAGCCATTCAGAGGCAAAAGCAAACAGCAAAAGGAGGAAATTGCTATATAGATCCCTAATCAGATAAAAGTGTCACGGCTACACAGAAATAATGTGGAGAGGGAGGTTACGTCTGTGGAGGATAGAAAGGTGCCCCAGAAACAAGAGTATTTAGGATGAACCACATGGGGGGCTCTGAGCAGAGTAGTAGCCTTATCAGAGAAAAGGGTGTAAGAAAGCCGAAAAACCACTTTAATTGAAAGTTCAGCATTGGGCAGGTTGATCACAGCCAAGGCAGCTTGTGAAGGATGGCTAACCCCAGGGAGGCCTCATTCTCCTTAAATCTGATTGCTCCTTGCAGGTGTTCATAAGAGAGGAAAGGTGCTGTGGTGGGGAGATGGGGGTGACTTTTTGTAGTCAGTTACCCTGGCCAGAGCTGGGGTTTGTGCATGGTGAGTGTTTCAAGAAACCGAGCAAACCCTCGCATGATGCTCTGATTTGGTCCAGCTCCCCTGGGTGAAGTGAGAACAGCATAACGTTTGTGACTGATGAAAACAAAAGCTAAAACAAGGGCAAAGCCATCTGAGAGCCCCTGTTGTATCCCTACCATCATCTGCCATCAAAGCAGTCTGTCCCAGAGTATACTCAAATATATGAAGCAGGTGGAAGCTGAAATCTCCTTGTTTTCTTAACATGGAAGTAAATTTAAATCACAGAGACAAGGCTGCAGTAGCATCCCCTCTCCCAGTGCAGCTATTTACAAACCATGCACTCTAAATAGCAGTCATGTATTCAGGCAGGAGGTATGCTAAAGCCATCTCTGTATTAAGATTTCTAGGGGCAAGCAGCATCCTCTGACTGTGGTTTTCAGAGCATCACAAGGCCTTGGCCCTTGGAGGGTGTAGGAGGGGTGATGGGAGTGTTGCTTGAGGAGGAATAACAAGGGCATGTGTACATTTTGTGCTTAGCAGAGGATCATATTCAGTGCTGAGCATGGCCCTGGACTCACTGTCGGGGCTATCTTAATAGCATCCACAGACTGTTTTTCTGGCTCATGTTACAAATACAATCATGCCATGCCACAGCACTTAACAGGCAGGAAAAATGATCTGTCCTTTCCAGTCCAGTGGCAACCCAGTCCTGCTGGCTTAACCCTTCAAGTGTCTTGGGAGTGCTGGAGCAGGAAAAAGCACATGTGACTTGGCCATAAAAGCCCAATCCTGCACCTAGTTGTGGGGACAGAAAACCTTCCCTGGGCTTCAGTGGAGCATGGGTGAGCAAGGGGGACCCCCCAGGAGTCTGGAGATTGTCAGTGAGTGGGAAGATCATTTTGATGATTTTGGCAATGAGGAAGGCAAGGCAAACTTTCCCGGTTGTTACCAGGCCACAGAACTGTGGATGGAGGATGGTCAGAGCAAGCCCATGGAAAGAGATCACCAAAGCTGGAAGGAAAAATTCTGGTGTGAAAAAGGCTGCAGCTTACAATGCTTTTGTCATGTAAAGCTGTTTGCATTTCTGCAAACAGGAGCAGGACTTTGCCACCCTCTCAGCTCATAGAGGCCCTAGAGTCTGTGACCACATTCATACCCCATCATACACTGAGCTATCCTGGTCTCATGGTCTCCCTGACCAGGTAGCATGCTTCTGGCACCTTACTACATTGTCCAAGCATACCCAGGGGCAGGGACTGCAGGGCAAGGCACACCAAAGACTAAAAAATACCAGCCAGAGAGCAGTTTAAAGAGGCAGACGTTTAGAAACAGTCTTCCCAAAAATCAGTAATACCACAGGTGTCTGTATGGGTCAAGCAATGCTCTGTCAAGTGCACAGCCAAAGCAGAGTGGAATATGTGGGCTTCTCAAAAGGGATTTTCTGGGGAAAGAGTGGAGTCCATCCCCAGGAAGATGTCTTGACATTGTGACAGAGGGCTAACCAGTTATTAAGCAGTGTGAAGTGGGAGAAAGGATGGGAGATGGAGTCACATAAGGAATTAGTCATCTACCTCAGAGTCAATGAAGTCTTCAGGACATGCTCTCCCACTGATTTCAGGTAAGTGTGAGGTAGCATCTTCTCCAAGCACTACATGTCTAGAAGTTTTGCATTGACATCTGAGCAAGATGGGAACTCTTTATAGCCACTGATGTCTCCAAAGAGAAACTGGTCTGACCTATCTCAGATATACACCCAGCTGCTTTCTGGAAGTAACTGAGTGAACTGAGTGAACTGCTTTCTGGAAGTACCCAATTCTATCCAGAATCTGTAAGGGAGTAATGATGTCTGGCTCACCTTTAGCTGTCAAAAATCTATCAGTGCCTAAATGGGCACTGTGGATTTTGCTGAATTCTGATCTCAAGGCCATGGGATGCAAAGGGACCTGCAGATCTAGACCATAACTTTGTACAACTACCTAAAGATCGACCAGAGGGATTCAAAATGGTTCAGCACATTTTATAATTTAAGCGTATTCTACCTGAGAGAAGAGAGATTCTTCCAGGAGAGCACAGACAAATACATGTTCTTCGTTGAACTTCTTCCGTCCTTTGATTCCTCAGCTCTTTAACATGGTAACTCATTTCTATGACTCCCCAAGTACCATGAGGTTTTCTCCAAGTTATGTGCCCTCTGACTGAGAGAGAAGCTCACCTTGGTCTTGTGTCAGCTGGCTTTGCTCTGAAATCATAGCTAGAAGCTGCAGTCATTGAAGATAAACCTATAAATCAAGTGAGGAGCACTTAGCACTGGCTTTGTTGAGTCATTTGTGAATCATTTCAGACCACTTTGACTTATGGGGGCTTTGCAAAAAGGGAAAGCACTCCTTGTCCTGTTGAGTTTTGGATACCTGCCAAGACCCAAGCTGAGCACATTGAGGAGTTCAAATGTGGTAGAGAAGGTTAAAGGATGGTCATGTCCTAGTTGAGAAAGATATGCAATGACGAATGGTACCTGGTATTTCAGAGATGCTTTCATGTGAGATTCAACAACAGAAAAAAACCTTAATGGTGGTGAAGACCAGAAAGATCCAAAGTAGCGATTATGCACAGTATTATTCTTTCAATGGCAAGCCTAATTCAGTCATTGGAACAACTTCACTAAAGAAATACAGATTCTCAAGCAAGACAATATGTCCTGGAGATGAAAGAGGATGTAATAATCTCACTCTCATTTGGTTACAACCACATGATGGGAGACATGTTATGGGTGGATTCAACTGATATCTAAAACATGACCTTGTTTACATTCTCTAAATCAGGACCAGATGCTTTTTTTAAGTTTGTTTTTTTTTTTTTTTGATGTGGCCTAGCTCCAAGTTAAGGAGTTGGGTATCACAGCATCAAGAATAACTCAGGCTGGAAGGGACTTCAGGAGGTCTCTATTCCATCTCCTGCTCAAAACAGGATGAGTTCTGAGATCAGACTGGGTTATTCGTGGTTTTGTACAGTTGTGTCTTGAAAACCTCCAGGAATGATGAGAATTGCAGAACTTCTCTTGCAACCTGTTTTACTGCTTTACTGGTACATATGAAACTGTAGGGTGAAATTCAAAGGTTTTTTCTTATATCTCCCTGAATCCCATCTGTGATGAAACAAGTCTTCTAAGTTTGAACGGTGCAGAAGGGCAGTCTCTGCTTCTCATGAATCCTAGTGTGCTTGCACAGGTCGTCTATCTGTTGTCTTTGTGATGCATCCCTGATCTTAAAACTAAACCCACATATGCCTTCAGAAAATACTTGAAGATCCCAACAGATCCCACCATAGTTAACAAGGTCACATGTATTTAGAGGTCTGCATCTTGCCAGGAGAGGTAATTTCTTTGTTATACTAGATGATATAAAAAGCATTCCATAACATAATCCCTTTATCAGGCCAAAGAAGGCAGAGTCTAAATGATAAACAAGTAATAAACAGTGACTCCATGTTTGGCCTAATTATTTAATCAATTAGATAGCAAGCAGTGTGGAGTGGAAATGAGTTTTAACAAGAAGGTAATTGGCAGTTCACTCGTCTTCAGGGGTTGCTATTCTACCACATTCAGGTCAGAAAAGAGTTTTTGTTGTCTCTTTATGCCTTCTCAAGTAGGTGATGCAGCATTGCAGCCAGATGCTTTTTTATCATTATTGTTGGCCATTTGTCTCCACTGGGGCAGGAGCCCTGCAGAAATCCTGCTCATCCTACCAAACTGTAGCTGTGCTCCCCAAGTGCATCTCATGTGCCAATGTTTATAGGTGCCTACTTACTTTCAAGAAGCCCATATCATAGAATCATGGAATCCTAGAATGCACTCTGCATAAAATGCAGGAAGATTTCTTTAATTGGCATAAGACCATTATTAAATCCTGGGGGCTAAGGCTGAAGGATGGCACCTACTCACTTTTTCCCTGCTGCCACCGTGACAGATTTTAGATCAAACTCTTTAAAGACAAACTGTTATTTATTTTTATCCAGAAAATGGAAAACATGCCACATACAGACTTTTAAACAATTGGGAGCTTGTCGGGATGAGGAGGGACAATGCATTTAGCTCTGCCATTGAGAACCAGTGAAAAAAAAGTGAAGAAGTGAAAAAAAATTCAAAAGCCACTTCTATTTTGAATTGTCAGATTGCAGCCAGTTGACTGGGACTGATTTTCTTTATTGGCAAAGGCATCAGCTCTTGCCTGGGAAGGGTACTTTATTCTCATCTCTCTTACAAAGGTGTTTCTCAAGTGTAAGGAAGGTCTAAGTAGCCGTCTAGCTAAATAAAAGAGAGGACATGTAAGAACTATGCTTGAAAGTCTGCTTGCCCAGCTGTCTCCTTTGCAGCACTTTACAACATACATACAAAGCTCAATAGTGTCAGGATCAGGACTCCGGACTGACAGAGAAACGAAGAGGGAAAGGGAGAAACAGAAATAAAAGGCTTGAAAATCAGCCTAAATGCAAGTGATTTTGACAGCAAAGCTAGTGTTGCTTAGCTTTGCCCTCAGCTGCTTAACTAACAGACTTACCAAAGATGAAGCCTTCCATTTGGTTTTCTGGCCTGTCAAGAGGTCCACGCAAATCCTCCTTTTCTCTATGATCTTCACCTAGCCCCACTTGCTCCTTCAAAAGCCAGATGAAGAGCAAGAGAAAGGACTGATGAATGAAAACTCAGAGCATGGCTTTCTCATCAAGGCTGTACGTGGTGTTTGACCTGTCTTGCATGGCCATGCTCATAAATATCCCTTTTCATCCTGGTTTGGAAAGCTGTGGTAGACCCAGTCTATCTCCAAGGGGTCAGGGCGGACAGTGAGCATCGGTATGAAGCACAAAGGTTTGCCAAGGAGTGTGGGATTTGTAGGGATCAGGCAGTGGAGAAGAAGATGAGATAGCCTTGCACAAGAGGAAGAAGAATATCATTAAGAAATAAAGAGCCACCAATGGATGTAGAGAGGAATGTTTTTTAAAAAAAGGGAGGGGAAAAGTAATCAAGAGGCCTAAACATCCCCAGGTTGGTTGAGAAACTCAGCATAAAGACAGCCTTTTTGGGAAAGAAAGACAAAGCGCTACCTTTTCTGGAATTCAGGGATACAGAAGTCTCTTTTTGGGAATTGTTTACACCTGGACACCAGGGAGTGGACTGAACAGCCAAAAAAGACTGAGGTAACTTTGAAAAAATCTGTGTTGGGACTGTGGGTTTTGTTTTATATTATTTGTTTATTTAAATACTTTTTTCCTTTTTTTTCTTTTCAAATGAAGCAGCTAGTGTTTGAAGAGATTGAGCTTGATGGGATCAAGGTACATTTTTAGGTTAGTGGTAGCACTATTTATCATTTTTAAGACAAATTTGATTTCTCTGGTGGGAATTCATGTCTACAGGGAAAGCTGCCCAGTTGTCGTATTAATCATTGCCTTTAGTGTTTTCATTAGGGTTTTGGTTTTTGGTTTAGTAGGGGATATTCTTTTTTTTTCCCCTTTCAATTTAGCTTTCAGTTGCCCCAGGGCTCTGGCCTGGTAACCTTTGCAAAGCGTTTTTCCTTCAGTCCCTTTCTAACCTATGAATTTTATTAAGGCTGTGAATTCGTAGTACTGCCGTTGCTAAAGATCTGTCACTCCTTCCACTGGTGTGGCGCCAGTGTTCAAGGGATTCTTTCTTGCAAGAAGAAATAAAAAAGCAAAACTTGCAGAGTAAAAACGAACATTTACAGTTTCAGTACCAGAGCATATTATGTTGATATTCTTCCAAAGGCTTTATGGGCCCTATTGAGATCTTCTCTTATGGTAGCATCACAATACCTATGTCATGTCCCAAGACTTCCCTGTGTTTGTTGAAGGAACCCTGAGTATTTCTTACTCCAGCCAGTTTGCTCAGGTACTCTGAGGCTCATGGAAGTAGTTGTCTCAGTGAAGTTCCTGGATTACTGGAAAGGGTGAAGATATTCCACTCTGAGCTTGAGGAAGCTTTTGGCTCCCATCCTGTTACTCCTTCAACACCAAATCCTACCAATGAAAGTACTCAATCTGCAGGGCAATACATAGTGGGACACTGTGTATAAACCATCCCAAAGAGACTGTTGGTGGGTTCCGATGTGCATTTCCCGGCTGTGTTTTAGTTCAGTAGGGATGTCTTGGTCCTGCTGCAGCCTTGCTGTGTCCTGCTGTTTTTGAAACATCAAACAAGAGAATCACTCTGATCCAGTCCATAAAACGTGGTCATCTCCAGGTGACCTAATTCACTGAAGTCAGTAAGACATGGTCACCCAGGTAAACTGAGGCAGCTGTAGAAAAGAATGACCTTTTATCAGGTGATTCATGCTATGTATCCAAATACCATCTTAGGATGAGATGAACCAATGGAGGATCTTGCCTCTTTCCCATGATGAGTGAAGGTGCCCAGACCTTTTCTTTGGAAAAGAAATCAAGTTTAGACAATAAGAAAATAAAATCCCAGTTTAAAAGGATCCTTCCTACAGCCTGCCATCCTCACTGAGAAAAACATTAGGTCTGAGCAGGAAGGAAGTTCTAGATAACAGTTTTACAGATGGAGCAGAATTTTGATTGAAATCACAACATATTGAAAGAATGTTGGAAAATATCACTGAGAAAACGTTGAAAGAGATTGCTTTTATTTTTCCATTTTGCTTCAATGATACTTAAATACTTCCTTTTGATAAGGAAGTATCCTCCTTCTATCCCATTTATCACTGTGATTCATTCAGCGTTGACTTGAAGAGCTGCTCCTTTCAAGATCATGCTATATTTCTTATATTTCACTTTATCACAAACTATAGTTATGGCATTTTCAAAACAGAAGCATTCTGTATTGCCAAAGAGAAGCAATTCAGCATTATCTCAGCCGAGTAGGTCAGCATTATCAAAATGAAATACTTAGATACTCTTGGAGGTCAGCATTTTGTAATAGCTTTCCTGAAACAAGTGAGCCTCTTTGGAATACAAGCCAGCAGTAAAACATATTTAAATACTCAATAACACAAAATTCTCTTTTTCACTTAGGGCTAGTCAGAAACTAATGACATTTTTGGGGAATACAGGACAATTTGCAATAGTGTAGATAAAGGGGGGAAAGGAAAGTATGGAATCTGTCATAATGTCCTCAGTTCTCATTCTGAAATACAAGAAATAGTAGAGAACTGCTACAGTCAATTAGAGTTGAGCCCCATCCTACTTACAAGGTTTAAAGATCCCAGAAAGACCTACTACCTCCACCCCCACTAAAATACCTGTTTGGAGCATCAAGTTTGTGATGTAGCTGGCTTCAGGTCTCTGCAGGGATAGGAAAGGACCCCTTTGCCAAGGGAATTCCTCTTCTCTTTCCCTGCCCTACTCACACTGGGGTCAGCTCCATGGGAAGGGCAGACCCACACCCACACTAGACAAAGGGCTGGAAGAAGTGACAGCTCTCCATTTCTGCCTACCATGGCCTATTTCCCCCATAATATTGAAGGGTTGCAGAGATATACATGGTCATGAACTGGGAATGCATAGACCTCAGTACTAGGCAGGGAGTGGGTCAAGGGATGAGGAGAACAGAGGACACCAAACCCTGAGGCTGCTTCAGTACATCCCACAGTCTATGCAGAGACACATACCTGGGGGTGAATTAGATCATAGGATAAGGGAAATCCCCGTTTTTGAAGGAGCTGGATCCTCCATTATGACATTAGATGGAGACTGTTTTAAGGAGGTTTGTGACTTGAGCATCTCCATTAGGTGGCTACCACTGATGAGATGAACATCTAGCTGCAATAGGAGGGACCAACAGTGCCACAGTGTCAGCTGGTCCATTCCCCCATGATTCACCCCCACTCCCTGAAATGAGAACAGGAAAAGTCAGTAAAAGTTAACTAGTGGACATATTTAAAAGAAATTAGAGGAAATGGACCCACATCCTGTGGAATTCACCCCTGCCAAAGTCTGCAAAACTGAGTCCTGTGGCCAGATTTAGGAAGGGAGCAGAGAATTTAATGGCCAATAACATAACTAAGCAAAAACGACAGCACAACCCATAGTCAACAATAGTGAGGCTTATGCTTCTGCTTGCATAGCTGAAAGCGTCTCTGTGACAGAGGGAAGGAATGCATGAGGCATCCCCCTAAATATCTCATTAACATTTTCAGACTTGCAATTATTAGCACTACAAGAAGTAAGGGTACCCAGGAGACCAAGGGCAAGGCAACACATGCAAGGCTTTGCAGAGGTAAAATCTGTGACTCCCCAACTAAAGCTGCCTCAAGTTTATATCTAACAAATCTAAATTTTATCCTCAGACCAGCCCACTTTGTGAGAGGTCACAGGGAAGAAAATTAGAAGTTTCTACCCCTGAGTGATGAACAGGTGCCTTTATGCAGCAAAGCAAAGACTGTGACATGAACCTCCTTGTTACAGCACTGGTCTGAGAAGAGTTTTGGGTGCTGGTCCCTATTTCCAGAAGGTTTCTGAGGGCCACCTAAGTTGAAATAACCACTCTGCAACTCTGCTCCATTCACGGTCTAAGTGCTGGGGTGTCTGATGTTTTCCACCATGAGCAACGGTTCAAAGTCAGCTCACAGGAGCAAACTGATCCTGAAAAACATGGGTGTCTCAGTCCAGCAGTTACAGAAGTTGTAGGAGACAGCAAAACCTTAAGCTGAGAAAGACAACGTCTCCCAGCAAGCCTAAGCCTGGGACCTCAGAGACCTGGTTCCTCTTCCCAGTACCTCTCCCATCTTGTGGATCTGCCTCGTCACCACCTCCTCCCTCTTTTCTCACACAAAAGCCTGCACAACACATATTTGCCTATACAAGTAATCTTCAGTGAGATGCTCAAGTCACTTTTTCATGACTTGCATGAAGTTTGAAAACAGTTTTCCCTTCTGAAGAGGATCTTCTCACATAGACAGAATATTTGCACTTTTAAAAGCAGCAGCAGCAGTAAGGCAATCTCCTTAATGGATGTTGCTGAAAAAATTCAACGGAACTGGGATTGCTAAACCATGGGTGTAAAAACCTCCTACGCCCAGTCTTTTCTGGGGTAACTTCAAAGACTCTAGCAATCTTGTAACAAAACTGGTGATTAAAAAAGACTTTTTTATCTATCTTCTAACCCCTTGGTTTGAGGTCCTGGCATGGATTTAGAGGAGTAACAGCAAAAAGAATACAAGAAGGAAGTTTTCAGCGAGTACTCCCATTTAGCACGAAGCAGTAGAATTCACACCCCACTATTATCAGTAGTGTTTTCCCTTCCATTTCTTCTCACTGAAGCTGCCCATAGGTCTGAGACATGCCTCATTAGCTGCAAGCATCTATTAACACCATGCCGCTAACTACATCAAATTACATTCTCTCATTTCTGCTATGAGAACAGAAAATTTGTCATGCTTTCACCTAGTCTTGAAGTGCCAAATCCTGGTTTCAGAAGAGACAACCTCTGAAGTTCAGAGTGGGGCCACAAGAATGGTCAGTGGTACAGAGCAGATCCCAGATGGGGAACAATTGTAGAGGCTAGCACTTTTCAGCCCATGAAAGTGACGACTTAAGAAAGACATTAAGATGTCTACAAAACCACAGTGAAGCAGAAAGATTATCTGCTCTTTTTCTCCTCCGGGACAAGCCATCTACCCCAGTGCCTCATTGTTTTCAGGATAGGAAATGCCTTTTACGAGTTCTCAGTGGTGGACCTGAAATCCCCCCTTGAAAGGAAGGCTGTGACTTCCTATTTTCATGAATGGTGCTATGATTGTTTTCAGATTGCTGAAAGTGTGAACAAACTATAAAGAAACTGGATCTCCTTCTATACAGCGGGAGGCAGAAAAAGTCCAGAAATAACCAGAAATAAAACCAAAGGGGGAACTCGGTAAAATCACTGCACCATATTGCCATGTGCTTAGTTTTTAGCTCAGTCAGAGTTATTGGAGTCCCATCAGTCAGCACCAGCTGTGAATTTGACCCGACACAAAGCCCAGATGTTATCCCTCTTGCCCAAAGACCAACACAGGATAAGGAGATAAAAGCTGGATTGCTTGGGATATTTTGCACAGATTTCCAATCAAACTGTTTTCAGGATTCAGCCCACATTGGAACAGGGAGACAGATTGTCTAACCATAGAAAATTTTCCCATTTTCAGAATATAATATCCTGTAAAATGATGATGTTTAGAATGAGGTCTGGTTATTTAAAGTCTGTTCTTTCAGTGTTGGACTGGAGACTTCTCACAAGATCCAGGTACCACTCCTGTCTTGCTTAAGGTTTATAGGCAACTTAAATGATCCATGTGTTTCAGACAAGCAGATGTGTTTCCAACATCACTGGAGAACTAATTTGCGTGTGTTGGCATGTCCCATGTCAGATACCTGGGTAACTTTTTTAATTGCATGCTTGTGAAAGTGAAGTTAGAATTTAAAATGCCGTCTGCTACTTGATAGTGATTTCTTGACATGTATTTCCCTCTTGATATATTTCATATGGCTATGAAAAATTGCAATAAAGTATCCACAGTGTTGTTTAATAAACTGAACAGGGTTTGTTATTTCCATTTTTCCTAATGGCTGGGGGAGTCCTTTCTCTAGTGCTTTTTCCTTGATTTCCATCCAAATTGCTGACCCTTTGCTGGTATCAAGATATCCAGATGCCTTTTTTCCTACCATGTGTCTGCCAGGTGAGACTCCTTGCTCTGCAGTGTTGATATGTATATGAACTTCAAACTTCCCCTGAATTTTATGGTTTACATGGTACTGTAGTGTTGAATCTAGTAAATCACACATCACCTCCTCTGGTATTTTGCTTCCTAGAGTGTTTTGCAACTCAGGGAACCAAAAGTGATTGCTCAGCAGGGTCCGAAAAGATTCTGACAGGATTGCTCAGAGCTTGAACCCCACAGAGACAGTTCCAAACTTGACCAAACAGGTTTATGAAGAGCAAGGTGTCTGGGGAATCTCGTGCCCTGATAGCAAAAAGATATAGCAGGAACCTGCATCTGGACTGTCCTTCCCACAGCACAGACATAGGCTGAGAATGTGAAGTTGTTGCATTAACGAGGATCTAAACAGCTCAAGACCAACAGGTAAGAGCTCCCACCTGGTTTTCAGAGAAGAGAACTAAATGCTGGGCATTCCCCATAAGCGTTACCTTAGCGCTCTCCTGTCCACAGACCAATGTTTGGATGCAGATATTTTGTATGCAGTAGCATGCAACATGCTGTTCCTGCCTTGGTGTCCTGCTCAAATACGGAGGTGATCACACAGTGATGCCCTATCCAAATGTGAGCCATGCACCCCACTCCAGCAACATGATGTAGCACGGTTGAATAGACATCACATCACACAAGGCAAGGTGCAAGAGCAGCTCATACTCCGTTGCTATTAGTAGGTCTGCTCACTCCACAGAAGTTCTGTGGAAGGGGTCAGAGCTCGTACAATGAGCGTCCACCTCCACAACTCCTCTCCAAAATCCTGGTATGGCCAAGAGCCACCTGCAGAGATGGGCTGGGCTAGGCTAGCAGTGATCCTGCAGACAAGCAGCAATAGCAACCCAAGCCTCCATACACGGACCATCGTACTGTCAGTCGGTCATGTAAATGCAAAGCATCTGACTCAAGACCATCAGATAAACATGCACTTTTTACTGCATTTGAGTCTCCGCCAATGTAATACAAACAAATCCAACCCAAAATCTGGATCAGAATAAGGAAAAACATTTGAAGCTCACAAGAGTCCTTGTCACCCTGAATGCATTCAAGAAACAGAGATTGTATTATTTTTATTCATCTGACAGCAAGTAATTTTTTCCAAATGGATGATTTTTAAGTAGCTGTCACAATCCCAAATTAACTCACAATGTATAATCTATAAAACTAGGCAGATAAATCATTCAAGAGCCCCAGCCATGGTCTCAATGGAAAGAGAAATGAATACACAATATTTTTTTATCGATGAGTTCTGAGATCTGGTGAGATGAGACATAGCCAAAAAAACACTGTCCTGATGGCTAAATAAATATTTTCCTCCTTTTCCAGTTACCAAAATTCAGATAGGATTTTTTTTTTCTTTGTATCCTTGTTAATTAACCATTAAAAATCACTGCCAATCATGACAGTATCATGCAAAGCCTGAATACTGACTGAATTAAAAAAGATCACACAATGAGAAGCATTCACAATGCGCTGGAATGAATCCTACTTTGCAAACTGGAAAAAAAAACATTCACCAATGAGGTTTTACCATTTTTATGAGTGTATAGATGATAGGAGGTGTGGGAGGCAGTAACGCTGTGGATTGTCACTCACTCCTCAGTCCCTTAATACCAAGGAGGAGGTGGGTGACTGGGTGATGAGTTGCAGAGAATTTTTGGTGTGAGCTTTACCAGCACAGTCCCTGAAGGATGCAGATCCAAATGCTGCCTTCCCAGGATCCACTCCAAGTCCTCACACAGTTGGCAAACTGGGGCTATGGACAGTTGCACAGTGCCTTCCAGTTCGGTCTTTCTAAGCTGTTGAGTGATGGCAGTGGAAATCAGAATGGCCAAATTCTTACAGCATTTGTTCCTGTCTCAGCAGGAGAAAGAGTTGAAATATTGGAGTTTTCCATTTCTGAAGAGGTCAAAAATCTCTGCTGAGACATCTGAGTAGTTTTGTTTTAAGGGGGGAAGCCATAATTATCTGGATCGGCCTGAACTCACGGTGTAAAGGACAGGTCTCTTCACAAATCCTGGGGACTTTCTTCTCCCCCAAGGACAAGTGAGTTTAGGTTGAGTTGGCTTGGCTTTTTGTCATTGTCATTGCATTCATGAATTATGGCATCTTAGGCAGAGAAGAGACCACAGTACATCACAGATGACGAAGCCCAGTCAGGCCCATCCAAGAGAACAAGGGATGAGCCATTGAAGTGACAGCTCCAGTAAGTATCCATGCACATTGACCCAAAAATATATCACTTTGCTTCCTGGAGGTGATTTGTAAAGAGCAACAGGTTTTGGTTATAACAGTGTTTCTTCAAAATATGTTTTGATAGAAAATATCCAATGTTTGTGTATAATCGGCAAAATCTATGCAGACACTTGTTCCAGTGTTGGGATGAAATACTACTCACTGCCTGCTGATGGCCAATTAAAACGGAGGTCCACAGCTTCAGTTCTGATGTTCCAAAAATATGGGCCATCAGTCAAAACCAGCCCTGGTCACCCTCATTATGCTGCGGGTATATAAAAAGTGGCCAGAAATTTAGTAGCAAGCAGGAACATCTTTTTTCTGCTGTGTTTGGTTTTTTGGGGTGAAAAAAAATTAATCCAGGAAACCAGACTTGTGCAAACAAACCATGCTACCCCCAGACACCCCCTTCCTTCTTCTGGCCAACCTTTCAAGTGATCTGAATATCTAGGTTGATATTGAGAAGTTTTCCAGAGCTCCACGTAGCTTGGAGCTTAAGACAAGGAGGTGTTGGGTTCTCAGTGCTGGAGGAGTGCAAAGCCCCGGGCAGCGGTGAAGGCAGGTGACATGCAGGAGCAGTGATGTTGACATCCAGCCCTCACTGTTTTCAGCTAATGGGACTTAACATGTCCCCAGACCACTGCACTTTCCAAGGCCAAATCAGGACCAAAACTGACAAAAACGCCATTGTGTTATGGTTCAGATTTGGAGATCATCGTCTCAGACTGTTGACCTGTTCTGGAGACAGATCCCACCTTTTTCTCAACGTAACTCTGGCACTTTCCTCTGAATTATCTGGTGTAATCCCAGTAGTTCTTTGTTCACTGTCCCTGTGCTTTTATATTCCAGAACAGAAGATAAAAATTTAGATACCTCTGCAGTAAGGGCACTGCAAAGTAACTTCCTCAGTAACTGTGCCAAGACCTCTGTATGAAGAATATTATCTCCACTGAAGAAGAGATTGGGCTTTGGCCCCTGTGCAGTGAACTTCATCCGGTCTTCGGCAAGGGAGAGGTCACAGCAATGTGACTTAAATCAATATGAGCTAAGCCCAAGAGCTGGGATGCTGCAGACAGACCCTTCAGCCGCAAAATAAACTGCGAGTCTCCCCTGCCTGATTTGGCAAAAAATGCCTTGGACACTGAGAGCTTTGCTCATCTTCTGCCAAAGGCAAGAAGAGAGGGACTATGGGCAAATCCTTTTGTACGTCCTTGCAGTGAATCAAAAGGGAATCACTCGTGGCAAGGAGATTTCTTGCAAAGGGACCAGCTCACCAAGGCTGCCCCTTCCTGTGAGTCTTCACAAATAGCGGGGAATAAGAGAAGGGACAAATTTCAGAGTATCTGTAGTCCAAGCATTTTGTGCCCTGCTCCACCAGGACTTCACTGCTTTTCTGAGGCCAGCAGGACACAGGTAGCAAGGTGGCTGGAGCCCCTGAGCCTTGCAGTGTTTTTCAGTTCCAACCTGGAATGAAGAGGAGGGAGGAGGGAAACTGAATGAAAATAAATAATCTCTGGCTCCTCTGAATCAAAGCCTGTTACAATCAAAACAGCCCTTTGCTGCAGGCAATGCCCTGGGGCCTCATTCATCAGAAATTATGTGTGTGCTACAAGCCACAGGAAAGTCTCTTCAACAGAGAAGACCCTTCTGGTGTCAAAGGGGGCTGGGGATGCTTTTAATGTTCTGTCTCTGCCCTGGAGCTTATGAGGACTCTTTGCCTGTGTCCAAATGAGAGCAGGTTAATCCTCCATCTCTTGCTGCAGGGCTCATATCAGACTCTGTCCATGGGAATGACAGGCTGCCCAAAGGGAAAAGAGTATGAGAAATAAGAACTTGGGAATAAATTGAAAAGGGAAGTGGACAAGAGAGCATTGAGGGAGGCTGGCTGCAGAAACCCTCCGCACAAAGGCAGGCGAGCAGCCCTGATTTTGTTTTTTAATTAGTGGTGCAGCACCACAAATTTCAGGGGAATTATTCCTGATTTACAGCAATACAAATGAGATTAAAAGCAGGACCTCTGCTTTTGGGAAGCTTATGCATTAAATGTGTGTGTGCGAGTCTGTGCATGCACATATAAACATGCATGCATATATGCATAAGAATATAGCAGTTAAAACAAGAAAACAGAAGTCCTGGTATGACAGGGTGAAGATGTCTGGGACTGCAGCCTCAAAAGACATTGATTTATGCTGAATATCTAGACTAGATAGTTTCTTCTTTTCAAGATACAAGCTCCAGTTTTCCTAGAAGTCATCAAGCAGCAGTCTGCTCAGAGTTGCTTCATCATACAGGTATGTGTGAATAACTGTAACACCACTTCTTGTAGCAGGGATGTCATTTGGAGAAAGAGTTGAATCCTCATGCACCAGAGTATCCCAAGAGCAGGTCCCTTCCCACTATGTGCCAGGCTATACATCCACAGCTGGTGGTGAATCTGCATATAAATTCATGTCACCGGCAGAAAGGAGCAGAGACTTTGCTAATGTCACAACCCCCCAGGTGCAGCCTTCTCTCTAGAAATTTCAGGGAAACCTCCTTGACACATGGGTTTCGCTAAGAGGTTGTAGAAGAGGGAATACATAGACCAGGCTTGGCTACTTGGTATTTCAATTTCCCTTTTCTTTCATACACTGTGTCTATAATATAAAGACATAATTTCTTTCAGCCTGAATACAGCTAAGGTCTTGTGTGTATAGAGTTTATATATATCTGTGTATATAGAGTTTGCTTTGCTTCAATGGGCGAGTCATACCCTGCAGTCTCTCTCAGCCCTTACATAACCTCACAAAGAGATGTAAATTCACTCAGACCCCAAATTACAGTAAAGGGAATATTATGTGCAATGAAGTGCAAGACAAGCAGGGAGATGGAGCTAATGATGTCCAGAGGTGCCTTCCAATACCAGTTAGTCTGTGATCATATATCAGTGTGAAACAAAGCTACGAGTGAAAGCACACTGACCAAGGCACAGTCATTGCCTGTGTGGAATCTCTCAGGAAAGAAGTGAACAAAAAAACATTTCCTATTGGATTTTCCAGCAACAAGGACATTAAAATGGAGCTAATTGGATGTTAACATTGTGATCTGGAAGCAAAAACACAATAAAAAGTGAAGCTGAGAACAAGCAAGGTGGGAACTGGAGACTGAATAACCTCTAAGTCAGTTACAATAGTCCCCCTTGTCTTGCAGCTGGAGTCTGGCCAGGAAGGCCCTGAACAAGAAACTGCTCATTCCCTGTGTGACATATATTATTTCATTACTTGGTTTTATTTAATGTGGCAATAAATTCATATATCCTACATGACTGGAATGGTCTCGGGTCTTGCTTGTTATTACAACTACCACTTGAAATTGCTGGTGTAAGATGAAGAAAGAGCTATAGCCAGATGTCTCACCATCTACTCAATATTCAGATTGAAAAGATGATCCAACCCAATGAAGATATGAAAGGTGAAAATATTTAATGTCTCCATCTATTGCTTGCAGTATGGATTTTAGTCTGTGTAACATCTGTAGTGATCTGCGATGAGAGAGTTATTCTTCAACACATACCGAACAGGATATTCCTGTCCAGATTTAAGTTTCTACAGGGCAGACCTCTGTGTCTACGCTGTTTTGTGACTCCCTTTACACACACTGGGGAAAAAAAAAAAGAAAGATTCTGCTATGGTTTGTTTCACAAGACTTATTTCAAATACCTGTCTTGGTGTGAAACAACACTGCCTTCACATTGCCTGTAAAGACGTGGTGTAAAGCAGAATACTGATACAGGAAACTCTCCACAGTTTCTAAATCAGTTCATGCCTGAAACAGACTTACATGGAGGCATCAAAACTGAGAGATAAGCAAAATTTCAGAAGAACCAAGCAGAGAAGTTAATTCACTAATAATGTGATGGAATGACTCCAGCAACTAAAACCCTCCTGATAATATTCGCAAGTGGCCCCATGTGTTATAGACAGCAACAAATGTCACAGAACTGAAAAAAATACATTCTATTCATGCTCGAAAAGCAGATGACCTGTGAAATAAGTCCAGCTCCAATTGCAGAGCACAAGACTACTACACACATCACCTACACACAAATATTTGAAGCAAGGAGAGCAGAATTGTAAAGTATCATTTCCTCCTCTCCCAGATCTCTTGATAGTGATTGGATCACCTGCAAAACACACCGTGTAGCCAGAGATTTAGGTAGGACTGATTTAAAAGATCAAATTCTTTAGTTGCTGGCAATCCCTGACAAAAAAAATGAGTGTTTGATGTGATGATGAGACTCCCTAGTTGTATGCAAACTTCTGAGTCAACAAACTGAGCCATGTTAGAGAGTGGCCTCAGAAAGGAGAAGAACCCCATTCACCCAAACTGCCACTTATCCTCTGGATATCCTCTGCAAGGATCTCCTTCCCCACCAGCTGTGAAGAGCCCACCAGCTGCCTCCTCTGCATGCTGACCAGACCTGTCAGTGAGATGCAGAGGATCCCAGCCCATGCAGCAAGGCATGACAATGAACGAAAAGTGCCCCATCTAACCGATTGCTACAGTCCACTGCAGCTTAGTCCAGGACCACTGCATTGCTCTACAAGTAAATTATCTGAGTGCCAGTATCACAGACCATACATCTAACTAGAGTCACAGAATCACAGAAACTTAGAATCATAGAGTGGCTTGGATTGGAAAGGACCTGAAAGATCATCTGGTTCCAATCCCCTGCCATATGAGTACATCTGCAGATAAGGCTGATAAGACATTTTGCCACCTTTTCCTGTCAAAGCTGAGCCTGGTAAGATAAACAGCATCAAAAAAAAAAAAAACAACTCACTGCCCATGCTGCTATGAATAGCTAGTATTGATTATGGCTGGTTGGTACTGATGATGATCAGGGCAGGATCCTAGCAAAGATACATGCAGTTATCCCCAGGAAGCCTAAGAAGTGGCCTCCAGATTTAGTCAGGTCTCTAAAATTTAGGAATTTGCATGTATTACCACCAATCCCAATAGCTTTGAGCTGCCTTAGCCCCAAGACTGAGCAAAGCCATGAGGACACAACACATGGGAGGACTGCTCTGTCAGAGATGTCCAGGTGCCTAAGCGTGTCTAAGCGCAAGTTTCTTTCCTACCAATTAATGCTGACCCAGCTTTTCTCTGAAACCCATGGACTTGAGTGAGTTACTGCTGGGAAGGAGAGAGCTGCTGCCAAAGATGGTTAAAAAGTTATGGGTTTGAGCTCATCTAACTTCAACATGGACATTGTTGAGGCGGCAGACAGCACAGGCTTGGTGCTGTGAGCACCTGCATGCTGAAACCAGCATGTCCTATTGGTCCTTGGTCCTGGGTTTAAGAAGGAATTGAGGGGGAAATGACCCTAGAGCATAGACAATTTGGCCACTTGAGGATTTAATGATATAAATTAAGCAAGAAACATGGTCCAGAAGTCACAGTAATGACCTGAAAGACTCAGGGCTTCTCACCCTGATGCAACTTCTGTTGCATCCTCACAAAAGCTCAGGACAACTCTCTACACTTCAGCTTTGTTCCCTGCCTTTGTTCCCTTTTTTCCTGCTCAGTTTGTACGTCGTCTAAGGCTCTTGAGCTACAGTAACAACAGCCCCCCTGTCATGTTTGGAGGCCCCACTTGCTCTCCTGCTAGTTCTAATTCTAATGAGGCATATATATCCTTACAATAATATCATATAACATAATACATCATTATATATTATACCATTATTCTAAAAATAATTATGTACTGCACAAGCATGCAACACAGTGCCAAAATGTTGGCTTTTGGGTTTCCCCCAGTATTTTAAGGACACTCCGAGTTTTACTGGAGTTTCAGCTAAAGCAAATTGCGCTATTAGTGCACATTGTCTACTTCTCACTTGCTAAGTAGAACTGTCACAATGCTCTGGGCTCAACAGCCTTTTGTCCTGAAGCATAGCTGGGTTTTAGCACAGGGAGCCATTCTTGGCAAAGATTTGGCTCTTGAGCTTTGCTTTGCCTTTTCTGCTTTTCCAAGTGAAACTTAATCTGCAATCTTCTCTGCTACTTAAAGGATATTATTTGGTGGATGTGGTTTCCAACATATAGCTCAGCACATGATTTAGGACCTGATCCAAAAGGCAGCAAAAGCCACAGAAAAACTCATATGAACAATTTTAGAGAGCTTGGAGCAAGCCTGGGGATTGAAAAGGAAAACCTCTATGGGTGTTGCTGCAACTTCCCATCGACCAAGAGTGGCCACAGTCTTTCACTCACACTGACAGGATTAGGGAGAGCAAAATACCTTGCAGGAGCTATTTTTAAACTCCACATGGCAGGAGAGAGTGAGTATTGCATTTTCCAACTCCAGATTCATCTGTCATAAAGACCCACTCCAAATAGAAAGAGGAGCAGTCAGCTTTATCTTGGAGTCACCAGTCCACAGCAAGCACAAAGGAAGGTCAGATTATTTCAGTTCCATCTCTGTCTCTGTAGTCACATACCAGCACTTGTGTTCTTTGATTTGCAGGTCTCACAGTTATATATGAAGAGACATGCTCTCTATAGTGATGCCTGGGGACTGGTTTCAAGTGCTGTTGTAGCCCAATGGAGATCCTGTCAACCTGCCAGCTTCAGCACGGATGACAGTGAAGTTCTGACTTTGGAGATAACTACTTAAACGTATGAACTTATGTAACTGAAAGAGGGTCGATTGAGATGAGATATTTGGAAGAAGTTCTTCCCTGTGAGGGTGCTGAGGCCCTGGCACAGTTGCCCAGAGAAGCTGTGGCTGCCCCATCCCTGGCAGTGTTCAAGGCCAGGTTGGACAGGGCTCAGAGCAACCTGGTCTGGTGGAAGGTGTCCCTGGCTGTGGCAGGGGGTTGGAACTGACGAGCTTTAAGGTGCCTTCCAACCCAAACCAGTCTGTGATTCTGTGATGATTTTGTCCTTGCACCTGGCTGGAACAGAGTATTCACTCCTCTTAACTTCTTCAAGAAGTATTTTTCTGCCACTTTAAGAGCTCTTCAGCTAACTTTCAACAAGATGCAAACCAGTTGGTGTAACATAGGTTTTTTGAGCACCTGAGACCCTCTGTTACCCAAACATCCTAATGAAGCTGGCTGATATTACACAGAAAACCTACTACTTTCAGAACAGGTAGTTGGAGGCTGGGGGAGATATTCCAGCATGTCTCAAATGCCTCTGGAGGCAATGCTGAGGCAATTGCACCTTGTCTCTGAAGACTAGCTTAAATTATCTTACTGCAATTCAATCTATGGTTTCCCATAGCCCCATACCAAGCAATATTGTTATAGTAACACTGAAGATCAGGCAGGTAGATGAGAGTCTTTGCACAGAGGATCAAGTGGCGTTCTCATAAAAAGAAAATCACTATCTTAAACTGCATTTAGTAAATAGGTTATGATAACACCTTCATCCTTTGTTTTTCCAGCAGTTTTGCCTAGTCATTTGCTGTCAGGGTTGTGTCATAGAAGGATGATTGCAACACACTGGCAAAAATAAGATCTTCCTCTCATTTCCTGCAGCAAATTTCTCACTGCCAGAGGGACAGAAAACTGATCGAGAAAGAACTTGAGTACTGCAGAGTTCAGCTAGGCACAAGACTGTCTGGACTCAGCTGCAAGCATTGGACTTAGTGATGTTTAAGCAACAGCAGGCTCGGATACATACAGGTACAGGCAAGCCAAATCCCCTCTGGCATTAGCTTCGCCCTGTGAGTGGAAGGATGCCCTTAAGGGTTTCATGGGTGTCATATCAGTGTCCTCCTTTCCAGTGCTCTGCTGATAAAGGAGAGGGAGATCATTCACACAGGTCATGCACCCTCACTTTTCTTCACGCTAGCTGCTGTGCTGACCCAGACTAGGCTCATTTTGATGGATAAAAGGGTTTAGCATTAGTAGACATCTCCAACACCCATCAGTACTCTGGACCTTCTCTACAGCCAACAGAGACATGGAGAGCAGAGCCAGCAGGGTTTCTGAAATAACTCATCCCTCTTTAAACTGATGTCTAAAATAGGTCAGATGAATCACACCTTTAAATTGTTTATTTTTCTTTGTGGAGTATAAACAGAGCCCAGGGTGACAGCTCAGCTGGACGTACGAGCCTGTGGACATCTCCAGAGAGGTGATGTGGGTTACACAGACTGACACACAAGATTTATACAAGCCACTTCCTTCAAAAGAGTCTTTTTTATTATTATTATGTCTGTACTAGACTGAGAGGCACACCAGTTAATGGTGAGCATGCTGGAAGAGATATAATACTTTGCGCTTCAGGGTTTGCGTCAGCCTTGGACTTTCAGAAACCAAGATGGGATTTAATCCAAGATGCAAAGTGTTTTTCTTCCAGTGCCTCATGTCCTGTCAGAGACACAGAAACACAGGTCCGGATCCTCTCTCATGCCAGGTAAATCAAACTTCATGTTGAAAGCCCTGAGCTGACCTGGAGAATGGAAAAACCCTGATGCCCAGTTCTGTGGCTGATTTGTTCATGCAAAGAGTCTGGTTCCTTCTGGTTTTCCTTGTCCATGGGACCACTTGCCATGGACAACAGTATCTGAAAGTTTACAGGTCTCCGGACACAAGACCTCACAATTTTAAGAGGCAGGAACAGCCCTAGACTCTGCATGAAGGGTTTTCAGGTTTCCATTTTAATCAAGCTTTTCTGTATTCCTGGAAAATCTATTTCTACTCCAAGAGGAATATAGGATTTATTTGCCAAATGCCCAAAGGTACAATTCAGTATTGAATTATCACCCACAATGTTTCACTTTAACAAGATGTTGCAGTAGTTTGAGCAGCAGAGCAAAGAGAAAGAAGAAATCCAGCCCTTAGTAATACTCCATTTGACTGCGGTAATCTTGTAATGTGGGACAATAAGAAGTGAGGCATTTTGGAGACCTGAGCTCTGCTGTGCAGATCGGTAGAGTCAGGAATATACATCTTTAAGAATTGTTTTCCAGCTCTGTTTGGTGCAGCCTGAGCAGAGATGATACTTCCTATCTGTCCTGCATGCAGTGATGTCCCCATACATGAGCTGCTCCTTCCAGGAACGCTGATATCGTAATGATGGACATTTGCTGATGCTGTTCTTCACCCAAATCTTGGAGATGGCAGATCCGTGCAGTGAGGCAGTGTGTGACAGGAGGCCACATCTGCAAAATCATTATTAGGCTGTCTCTCATTGTGCCACTCCTAATGTCTGCTTAATGCCTCCAACTGCAGGGTCACCCATGAGAGTGAGACCTGGCAGTGTGTGCTTGCAGCCCAGAAACCAACCGTGTCCTTTCCCTGTGAGGGTGGTGAGGCCCTGGCACAGGTTGCCCAGAGAAGCTGTGTCTGCCCCATCCCTGGCAGTGTTCAAGGCCAGGTTGGATGGGGCTTGGAGCAACCTGGTCTGGTGGAAGGTGTCCCTGCCCATAGCAGGGGGTGGAACTGGATGAGCCTTAAGGTCCCTTCCACCCAAACCATTCAATGATTCTATGACCCAATTACCAGCTGCTTCTGTAAACCTGATCACCAACAGCCTGGAACAGCTGCCTACATGCAACCAAGAGCCATCTGCAAAACCAGTAAAGGCTTTCTGCACCTTGTGTTAGAAAGAAGAACCTGCACTATCCCCATCTGCCTCACTCTGCAAGGCTCGCATCATCCGAGAGTAGCCCTGGATTCTGGCTACTGCCACCCAGCATCCTGTCCTGGCCCTGAAACTGGGAATAACACAACAAACCAGCTCCTGACACAAGGCAGCAGCTCTGTTTGCTGGGGCACTTCTCTCCATGAGCTCCTCTCTACTCCTCTCCCTCTAATGTGTCGAGGGAGATACTGAGGAGGAAATCCCTCAAAAGCCAGGAACAAAACAGTGGTATCTCTTGGGTGCCAGCTCCTGGCAGTACGAATGAACCTGATGCACTTCTCAAATTGTCTCCCTCTCTAGGAAATGTCACTGTCTCCAAATACGAAACCACTCACTGCACGCAAGTCCCTCTCCTAAGGGAGGAAGGATTCTCCTGTTCCTCTCCTCCCTTCTCTGCAGGAGGCTCCTCTCCATCCTGTCTGGGCTAGGCGAGGGGGATGTCGCTTGCTGCCCTCTCTTGGCTTCAGATGGCTTTCATGTATCTCACAGAAAATCTCAGCTTTCTATCCATGCAAGCCTTTCCAGGATAGGTGTAACAGGGTAATAGGACCACAAGGACTGAGGAAAGCACCCATATCTCTCCCGAACCTCCTGCAAATCTCAGGGCCAGGCTTGACTTCTGACACCAGACACGAATAGAGCATGAGTGCAGAGGAGCTGGTCATGCTTGCATGGGTGCTGAAGGTTTTTCCTCTAAACCAGACACAGGGAACTGATGCCTGACCCCAAAGAGAGCTGGCTCAGCCCACACCCTGAAGGAGGACTCAAGCAGCAAAGTGCTCACAACAGGGTCTGAGCCTGGAATCAAAAAAAATAAGATTAATTCTATTCACCCCCCAGTGGTTTATCAGGGCCCTTTATCCCCACAGGTCCAGTCATGCCCTAATGCAGGGGATGCTCAAGTGGTCGAGCATGGCAGAGGCTGGTGGGACCTCAACTGAAAATAGTCTGGAAGCAGGTCTATTTTATTGTTGTTTTTTCCTAGGATGTCTTCACGCGGGATGAAGGCCTGAGCTGATCATTCTGCATGGTTTTATTCTCCCTTTCCTGGGCCTTACCAGCCCTGCCTGGACAGACTGTGCGGTGTCTCACATTGGCGTGCACATCATCGGGCAGAAGAGCCCTTCCCTCTCCCTCCAGGTTTCAGAATGTCACATGAATATAATTAGGGGCACTTGGCAGCTCCTCTTGTGACTCCTCAAGGGTCTCTTTATCAGACCAGTGCAGGGCTGGTGGATTGCAGTGTGTCAGTGAGCTCAGCCATCCCCAGCACAGCCTGCTGCTTCTTGGGACGTGCAGCATCGCCGCGCTCACAGCAGATTGACAGGGATTTATATTTCAGCTATAAAACTTTTGTGGGCATTTCCCCCCTCCCCTCAGAGCCTCCACCAACCACAGAACGAAAAGTGCAGCATTTAATATTCTCTCTGATGCTAATTCCATGGTGAAGATGGAAAATTCAATAACTTCTGCGTGCTGTAAATTCAGCTAAACATATTCCACATTCCAGCCATGGGGAGGAAAGCTCCCTGCCTCCCGCCTTCCCCTTCTCCTCTCCTTTCTTGGTCTCCCTCTTTCCCTGTTTCAGTTTAGCTCCATTTCATTCCCCCTCTGCAATCAAAACAGCTCCATCTGCAGGGATCCAATAGCCAGAATTGATTTAATAGACAGTCTAATCAAAGGTTATTTTTATTTGTTAAAAGATCAGCTGAGAGGATGGAGGAACTGCTATACCGCAGTGTGCTCCTGCATTAAATGTAAAGGTAGATTCCTCCCTGTTGCCAAAGGCAGCACAGTTGGTGCACCCGAAGTCTGCCCTTTTCACCCTCTTTTGTTTTTTTTGGGGTGGATGGCTCCACTATTAGCACCATCTGCAAAAACGCGGCTCCGTGAAGGACAGGTCCTATCCCAGGACAGAAAACATGAAAGAGAAACACCCTTTTCCTCCCCATCTTTCTCGAAAAAAATGAATTTGGACAGAAAAGTAATACAGAAAACTTCACCAGATAGTTAAAATAAAGAAAAATCAATGAACTTATAAATAAAGAAAAATCAATGAACTTATAAACTCTTCCCTTTAGCTGGGCATTTGGTGCTTGCTAACCTGCTCAGAGTGAAGTTCAATCATCATCTGAAAGCTGCTGGCTTTCATCTTGCAGCCAATTGTTATTCCTCCTGATGCCAAAGTTGTTCAGAGACAACAGCTTATGTGAAGGTTGTTTAAAGCTCTGCAAGACTTGGACCAGCTGACTCACGCCTGCGCCTGGGTCACTGGATAATGGGGTGCACAGGCTTCCTAATATCGTCTTTTCCACAGCAAATGCAAATGACAGATACTGTATTTTCCACTAATTCACTCAGCATTGAAATAGGGGGACCAAACGTTTGTCTCTTTTTATTGCATTTGTCATAGAATTACAGAATCACAGGCTGGTTTGGTTTGGGAAGGACCTTAAAGCTCATTCAGTTCCAACTCCACACCATGGGCAGGGACACCTTCCACCAGACCAGGTTGCTCCAAGCCCCATCCAACCTGGCCTTGAACACTGCCAGGGATGGGGCAGACACAGCTTCTCTGGGCAACCTGTGCCAGGGCCTCACCACCCTCACAGGGAAAGAACTTCTTCTGGCTATCTAGTCTAAATCTTCTTTCAGTTTTACCCAGTTTTGCCTCTGTCTTTGCTCTCCTCCATCTGATAATATTCTGCATCATTATCAAACTGATTGTCATGGAAGAAGTTGCTTATCAAACTGATTGTCACGGAAGAAGCACTTTTGTTGCTTCCAAAGGCATGGGAATCTTCTCAGCCAGCACTTAGGACTGAAGTCCAAACACATAAAGACCAAAGATGGGACAATGCTGTCAGCATTAGAGACTTTATCCCTGGTGGTGGAAATGGGTATCTAAAAGAGTGAGAAGAGGCTTTCAAAAGACAAAGATGCTAAAGTGCAAATTTAAAAATATCCCTATAGCACTTCTTTATTTACTATATTAATATCTGTAGTTCCAGGCTCATGATTTTTGTCTCTCAAGCTTGGCAACACCACAGCTGAAATATATGCAAAAATACAACCTGCTTTTCTTCACTTATGCCATTTACTTTGTCTTTAAAATTAAAAAACCAGCAAGCCTTGACTTCTGTTAGGATTTGTCCCAAATCCAAAGGGAAACCATAGAACAGAAAAAACCACCCTTCCATAGAACAGAGAAATCAAACCAGGGCCATTTCTCTCCCTTTCAGCTCATCACAATTACATGTGAGAAAATGACTGTTGGCTGGTTCCACCAGGGGACTTGACAAGTATGGAGTCACCTAAAAAGAGCACATGGGCTTTTGTAATGCAGCTTTTGTCACTATAAAGAAATTAATTTTCCTTCTGGATAGATCAATTCTTTTAACAAATTTCACCTTTCCATAGCCATGGATTTTTATTTTTTCCCAAAGACCCAAGGACTTCAAGTATCTCATCCCAGGACTACTACAAGCCACGGGAACTGACCTAACCTTCTCCCAAGCAGCTTACCACTAATGTTTGAACCTGAACACATCCTTCTTGGCTGCTTTTAAAGCACACTCCAATATTTAGTGCTAGTGTTTCACTTGCATATTAATGCCTCAAATTTTATTACCCCATGATCATAAAACCCCAGCTGCTGATCACAGCTCCAGCCTTCGTTATTTTACCCTGCTGAATTCCTGGGACTAAGTCCAGCGTTGCTTAGTATAGCTAGTCACTCAGTCAGCGTGAGCAGACAGCCCTCTACAGATTGTTGGCTAAATTCATTTACTCATGAAGTATTTCACTCTGCTGCCAGCGAGCTTTTTTCCTCCTGCAGTCAAAATCTTCAGGGCAGCCAGGAAGGCAGTGTGGTCGGACAACAGGATGCAGGAATTGGATGCGCCAATGGCCGCGTCAGCCTTCAAGTGCAACTTTGCAAGACTTGTTTTATTTGGGGCAAGGGATTTCCCCTTTCTCTTATCTTTCTGCTACACTTTCTGAGCAGGAGAGACCTCATAAAGCCATTCCTTAGGAGCAAGAGGCAAAGAGAAGGGTCCAAGTCGAGTTGTACTGTTTCATGAGGTTTCTCTAAATTCTGGCTTAGGATGCACCAGCATTTGGTGGAGTTTCCCTTATAACCTGCCCTTCTGTTCTCTCTGACATTTTCATTAGACATATCACGCCCCCCAGCTACTCCCTCACCTTCAAGGTGACCTGTCCCTGTGCTCTGCCATAGACAGCCCTGCTCCACCTCAGGGACATCTGTGATTTTACAGCAGTGGAGGGATCAGGAACCAGAAGAACAGGAAGAGTCTGTTCACTGCATTTGCTGGTTCAATCCCCAACAGCAATCTGACCAGCACAAAGACTGGCATTTCACAGCAGCTGCAACCATGAAAGCAAAGAAATGCAGCCTTTTGCCCTCCATTAAAGTGATAATACTTAACAAACCCTTTATCCAGATCTGCTTGAACTCCTGCACCTGCTAATCAGTTAATTACACAATTCAACTGACTGTAAATTGAGTTGTCCTGCAGCTAAGGAGAAATGACAAACAGTGTTTGTTATTGAGTTGGAGATGAATCACTTAGCATGGGGCAGTGCAGGCTGGTAGCAAAAGAGGTTTGTAGTGGGGGACATCTGGGGACAATCAGTGCAGAGGTGGTAGAGGCTAAGGGAGAAACCCAAGTGAGGTAAAAGGAATGGTCTTTGGAGGCTGAAGGGAGAAGCGGTGGGAACATGCTGCATCCCATCCCTGTACTGGCATTCTGGATGACCCCACACCATCTGCCCCATCTCCCAGTGCTTTGGCATGAAGTGATATGAACTCTTTGGTCCCAGTGCTATGGACAAAAGCTTCTTAGAATGACACAAGGGGCGTGTAGTCTTGACAGCTCAGCCTTTCCTGTAACATCAGCTACCATCAGAGGGATGGTGATAGATAAAAGCATGGCATGGTCCCTCTCCTCACCTGCTTCCTGGGTCACCTCCCCTGCCATGCTCCTGCACCCTGCTCTCAGCCTTTGCCTTGAGGTTGGGCAGCTCCAAGAAAATCATAACTCAGACTTTGTTCTGGAGCCCCTCTCTCTGACAGAGAGGACAAAGGAAGCGGTCTGGATTTGTCCGCGCTAAATTGATCAGGTTGGTGATTGCAAGGTGGTGATGTGAACCTACCCTCTTATCACTGTCTTTGATGTGCTGCAGAGGTCCTAAGCAGACCAGACACTGAAACTCCCCATTCATTCTTTCACCCCATTTCTCTTTGCTCTCCCCACCCAAAGAGGACCCTGGTGCTGGTGAGCCCTTGGTAAATCCTACACGCAGAACCATTCTGAGCAACCTGGTTTAGTGGAAGATGTCCCTACACATGGCAGGAAAGTTGGAACTTGATGATGTTTAAGGTCCCTTCCAGCCCAAGCCATCCCATGATTCTACGGTTCTGCTGCATGCAGCAAGCTCAGATGTCCTCCACACTAGTCCTTCAGTCCTCTTGCTGGTCCCTGAGGAATGTAGCACTTACCAGTGAGTGGCTGAGCTGCATTATACTGACTCTATGAAAGGTCTTGAAGTGGTGAGAGATGCTTATGTAGCTGACTGTGGTCCAGCAGCATGGCTTCTCCTTCATCAGACTGAGGTCAAACCATTGACTTCAAACAAGCCACATCAATGAGCGGGAGAAGACACAGCTGCTGCCAGCCCAAGCTGTGGGAGGAGGTATGACCCAAAAGCAGGATGAGCCAGTGGTCAGGACATTAAGATGGGACTCTGAAAACTTCTTTTGGACTCACCACTTTGCCTCCAGCCCTCTCATGTGACGAGACAGATCTTTGGAGATCAGGAGGTACCAACCTCCCACTAAAGCCCACAGAAATTAGGCCCCAGCATGCCTAAGCTGGCTTAGCTCCCTCTGCCAGCTTGCCATCTCCAAAAGGAGGTCAGACAACAGCTTAACTTGGAATAGGCACCTGAAGACCAAAATACTAAGCCTTGGAAGGGAATATGGTGCATAAGCTGGTGGAGAAACAACCACAGGGGTCAGCAAGCTACTCAGAAAGCATTTTCTTCTGCAGTTCTCAGCTCCCTCCTCCTGTGTATGGATAAATGTTGGCTGTGATTACTGGAACTGCTGTTTCTGATCCATCTCTGATAACTTGGCACATGTCTACTTAAAACACAGGGCTGGTACTCAGCTTTTTCACACTGCCAGTTTTAGTGAAGAAGGGTGATTCAGGCTCATCAAAGCATAAGCAGTCAGGAAATACAAGCTGTATCCTAGACAGAAAGTGGCCAGGGAACTGAAGGAGATGTTGTCTTCAGATTGGACCCATGGGGGCCAGAATGAGAGTGAGATATGGACCAGAACTTGCTGACAGATGTTTCTTGTCACTGGAGACCCATCCAAGACAAGGTGCAGCCCTGGGGCTAAATGAGGCGTCTTGTGCTCGTGTTTTACAGTGTGGATTTTTTAAGAACATGCAGGTTTCTCAGCAGTTTCTTTATGCAGGAATTTGAGTTTCAAAGACAGCCTCTGAGCTTCCCCCCAGGTCAGAGGCACAGCAGGTCCCATCGGGGCAGTAAGAAAATGCATGAAAGATCATGCATAGGGGGAAAGGAACGAAGGGAAGGAGAAGGAGAAGGGGAAGGAGAGGGAGAAGGAGAAAGAAGAGAGCATTAAGGTCCCCATCATGTTCTGCCTTCCAGCCCTTCCACTGCCTGGTGCTGGTGAACTGTTGTAGCTGCTGAGAGCTTGTGGAGGGAGAGTTACTACACACCAGCACCGAGGGCTTGTACATGTTGGAGATGAGATCCTGACCAGGAATGCCCATTCAGTAGGGAGACAATACAAGCAGTGGAGCACTGGAGGATTTTTGCAGGGGGACATAAGTCATTTTGATCTTTCTTTCTTTCTGCCACATTGCCAATGTATTTCTAGATGCAGCCAGTCTTCAGTAGCTTGTAGACTGATGTTCATTGCTCAAATCTGCGGTGAAGGGTGACAGAGTGGGTTTAATTTCCAAGATAGAAGCAGATCAATAGCTGCACTCTTTCCTTTCCTGTGTGTTGTGTGATCACTGCTTGGAGATTTAATTGCATTGAGGGTTCAAATTAAACTCCAAGTCCAGGAATGATTAAATACAGAAGCTTTGTAGGAACATATTAAAGGCAATAAGTTTTTCAAACCCCATTTCTTCTCTGTACCAGCATAATTTGTGACATGCCAAGGCCTGTGAGTGCCATCACTGCTTCCGAGCACAGGAAAGCCAAAAGATTGTTATTTATATCAGGCTTTTAAAAAAGTTTGCTTTCCCCCCAGTACTGTCTTCTCAGCTGTCCCTACAGCTCCAACCAGATGCTCTATAATAAGAGAGGAGGCTTTGCGTCTGGAAGATTTGCTAAGCAGAAAGTGTGGCTGACTGTGAAAAAAAAATGGAGGGAAAAAAGTGACAGTGATTTAATTTTAATTTAATTTCTTGCTTCTGAATTTTATCAGAGAAATTGATTGTAAAACCCATGTGTGAGTTGATGGATCAGACTGACTGCTCTCTGGGTTTTTCTTCTTCTTTGGATGGCTTAAAAGAAGGTTAAAAGTACAAGTTTCAGCTCATTTCTTTTGATTCCAGCCTGCTGTGTGGAGGGGGGGGGGCAAGGATAGGAAATTATCCAGCTTAAAAAAATCTCCCTTGTAAAGAACAAGCATGCCACAAAAATTTCCATTTTGAAGTACAGTCACTTTTATGAATAATAGGGAATTTTGAGGTATTAGAGCCTTAAATACAGTGCACTTTGTCTCGGCTTCTTCACAAGCTTTGTTCCCATAGAGGAACAAAAACATCAGGGGCCACTGCTGCTCCTGACCCCTTTGGCCACATCCCAGCCACCTGTGAGAAGCTCCCCAGGTTAGGTGCTCACCTGGGTCTCTGGGACTCCATACGGATGCTGGGAAGGCATATGGGAAGGTTGCCCCAAATGGCTATCCCAAATGGTTGTCCCAAGGAGGGAGAAGAAGGTGACACCAACCAGCAATGGACACCTTTATGCTGGAGAAGAGAAGGGTTTGAGCTTTCAAACAAGTGAAGGTCTGCAACATTTTCCCAATGGGGATGGATTTGCAGGTAGGATTTAACCTGTTTGCTCAAGGGTCCACATTACTTGTCACCGATGACCTCTATTCCTACAGCAAGTTGTCTTAGTCTGGCACATTGGGAACAGTAACTAACACTTAATACAGAGCTGATTTATATCAAAGAGTCTGGGGCCAGGTAAAAAAGATTAATAACCATGTTCATTAGGATTATTTCCACTGATGTTAATTAAATTGACTAATGTGGAACAAGAACTTCAGCCACTTTTTTAGGACAGTCTCTCTTTGGCAGACAAGATCTTGAGTACAGGGCATGGCTCTTAATTGTTTAATACATCTCTGAGTGTTCTGTGGGGGTTTACAAGGAATTAATTTCAAAGGGAGGACTCTATGGTTTGACCCTTTTTGGTAGAATTCTGCCACTGCAGTGTATTAATAATGAATAGAGATTAATCCACCTCTTCCTGCCAAAGCATTCAGGAGGGTGAAAAATGCTGAAAATTATGAGTCCAGGTAAAGCACAAAAGAAAGAATAGGCAGAGCATTCACCCCAAAATACTGCTTTCCTCCCTCAAAATGCACCATTACATAGGCTTCTGTAGCCAGCTCATTATGTTCTAAATTCAGTTAACAACACAAAAAATATAATTCTCCACTGATTACAAGAAAAATTCAAGGGCACTTGAAATTTTCTTTATATACTGCTTTATACCACCATAAAGAAATTACATTACATTCCCACTGAGCACTTTATGCTTGGCTAATGTGTTCTCACTGAAGGTCATTTTTAATGCACTCATATTGATTTGACAGGAATCTCCATGTCGCCACCCCAATTAAGAGGGGTTATCAAAAAGGTTGATGGGGACAGCACAGGGATTGCTTGGAATTAGTATCATTAAAGTCAGGTAGAAAAAATAGGAAACAAATAAAATCAGCAGCCCACATGCCTTCCACTAGAGAAGTGTAAGGCCACATGGAGGCTTCATATTGCGCGAAAGAAGATTAATGAGACAAATTTTGCAAGAGAAGAGGAAAGGAGGAAAAAGGCTTGTGGAGTGGGACACAGCTCAGAGGTACTGGCAGGAGGAGTGGGTCTTGGTTTCATTTCACATGATAAAACTAGAGATGTCCCAGCTTTGTTCCCTCCTCCCATGACCTTCTGCCCTGAGACAGACGAGACATCAAGGGGAAAGGAACAGAATCACCATCTTGTCCTTATTTTGGAATTCTGGCAACAAAAATCTGGACTCCACTAGGTTAACTTGATTACTTTGGCAAGTGTGGATCACCTATCTGTGGTGAGGCCAGCCACACTCAGAAAGGAGATAGGAAGTAAAGCCAACTTTTCCGTTTGGCTAGTGAGAAGTTCACCTGTTTTGTGACCAACATGTCAGCATAGGTTCTCATCTAACATAAAAATCACACATGATGAGGGCAAGAAAGGCTGAACAGTGGTCACATCACAGTCACCCACAGAGGGAAGAACTTCTTCCTCAGATCCCATCTGAATCTCCCCTCTGACAGTTTAAAGCCACCCCCCTTGTCCTGTTCCTACCTGCCCTTGTGAAAACCTCTCTCCAGCTTTCTTGTTGGCCCTTTTAGGCACTGGAAGCTGCTCTAAGGTCTCCCTGGAGGCTTCTCTTCTCCAGGCTGAACAAACCCAGTTCTCTCAGCCTGTCTCCATAGCAGAGATACTGCAGCCT
Source organism: Psilopsiagon aymara (assembly GCA_024733675.1). NCBI lineage: Eukaryota > Metazoa > Chordata > Aves > Psittaciformes > Psittacidae > Psilopsiagon > Psilopsiagon aymara. Next base: position 10,497 of record JANRGW010045689.1, on the reverse strand, counting down.
TCGGAGCATCTTAGTAGTCTCCTCTGGGCTCACCCTAACAACTCCCCATCCTTTTTGTGTTTGGGTCCCCAGTGACGGACACAGTACATGTCCAGTACACGTGGCACATGACATTGCACATAGCTCAGGGCACCGTGCGCAGCTCAGAGCATCACACCCAGCCCGGCACCTCCTCCCGGGACAACCAGCCCCATCGAGCCCTGCCCCTTGCCCCGCCTCTCGGTGCTGTCCAGGGTGCTGAAACAGCGGCACCGCTCCAAGAAAACTCCCCCGGGATGAGCCTCAGCCAGGGGGCGAGGACCGGGGGGCTGTGAGCATCCCCACACGCACACAGGGATCCTGTTATCTCAGGCAGATCGCACAGATTCTTAAAATAAGACCGAACCTTGGGCCGTAAAATGGCTGAAAGATTCTCGATGGAGAGGGACAGATGTCCCAAGGGGAAATAAAGCCTTTCCCTCTTCTCTTCCCATTAATTACAGGTTTGCAAGGGCCACTCCCCCATACTGTCTATCCTACTTGAAGACGTGTAACGTGGACTCAGGCCCTGTTTTCACAAATACTGTTGGATTCCATCAATGGAGACTCAATTAAGGCAGGAAAAAAGTATTATGTATCCTTCAGTTTAATTAAAACTTTCTGGAAATGGAAACTTTCCCCGAAGGAAAACAGTCCAAGATTTTGGGAGGAAAAAATAAAAGAAAATTAAAACCAAAACCAAACCAAAACCAACAAACAAACAAAACAGGACAACTCGTAGGTGTCAAAATTGCTATCGCTTATCTCAGTGGGTGAGAAGATGTCTCTGGAGGGAGTCACAGACAAATTAGTTCAAGCCTTGCTGCTGAAAAGCCAGCTATAAAGACTTCAAAGGGTTGGCTCCTGGCTGGGCAGCTTCGCGGGGACATTTTCTGCTGCACAGTGAGGACAGGCAGGGAACAGCCCATTCAATGGCAGCTCCCCACTGTTAGCACCAACCCACCCTCCATGGCTTTGCTGTTGGCTTGGTGGGCGCACAGCAGAGCCAGAGGGAACCATGTTTCCTTGCTACACAGCCAAACATAGACAAAAGGGAGCTGGAGCAAGATAAATTGTCCCATTGAAATGGCTTCAGCAGCATCCCAGAAGCCCAGCTTGAGTCCCAAGCCAAGCTGATGGCTCAGGCTGGAGACCAAGAGGTGCTGCAGACAAACCAGAGAGAGAAGAAGCCATCAGCATGGGCAGCAGAGAAGGTGAGGGGATACTGTGGCTCACACCTGGCAGAGCATGGCCCAACCCTGCCCTGAGTAAAAGCCAGTAAGCAGAGGAGCGGCATCAGGCCCTCTATGCATCCTCTGCAGGAGGATGCTGAGCTCCATGCTGACAATGAGGGCAAACTGCAGGTGAGGAGGTTGCAGTGGTCATGACTCTGAGTGGAACAACAGGTAGACTAATGGGTATTGGGGGACACCACTCTGGAAGCTGGGAGAGAAGCCTCTAAAAGAGCCTGGCACCATATGAGATGTCTGAGGATAGCAGGGGTTGGATTAAGTGACCTAGAGATGTCCCTTTCAATCTAAATTATCCCCTAACTCTATCCCACCTGGCTTCCAAGCACCATCCCAAGGTAAGGGGGTCTCCAGAGGTCCTGGGTCCTGCATCACCACATGGTCTGGAAGTCTCAGATACTCTCAAGCATCTCAAATGGCACCAAGTGTCTATGTGTGGGCATCTGAATCATGCCCCACCTCTTCAGAGCTGGATGGATGCTTGCAGCCAAGTGCCACCAGGAGCAAGGCAGGGCAGAGTGACAGCATTCCCTTTTGCAGTGGCTTCCTCTGAGCAACGCAGAGGAGGTTACACCAGGGACGACACTGAGCACCAAGTGCAACAACATTTCCAGCTCCCCCAGTAGCCCACAAGCTGGTGATTTAGCTCTACAAGGAAGGAAGAAGTTCCAGTAGAGGTACAATTTGAATCTCCATCCCCAGCACTCCTTGACAAACAGCCCCTGTGTCTCCCTGCTGTGGTTTCATATGAAAATGCTTTTACATGGCAGGTCAGCTGTGCAGAACAAGGGAGGTGTTTTAGGAACTCTGATCATGGCAAGGGAATGAAGTTCCTCAGGCTGAGAAATGCCTCAGAGAGGGTACCGTTTCTAATTAGAAGTCATTAATGAAGATCAAAGGTCTGGCAGGATCCAGGCAGTGCTGCAGACTACCAGTGAGCAGGAGCTTTTCTTGCAAAGCTGGAAATCGAACATATTCCAGCCATGTCCTCACTTCAGACATTTATGTGTGTCAGTACATCTGTAACCCAGGGACTGGTGTCAGTGGCTGGCACCTGCGCTGAGACCTTATCCACTGAATCATGGAATGGTTTGGGAGGAATCTTCGGAAGGGACCTTGAAAGGTTATCTAATCCAACCCACCTGCCAAGGGCAGGGACATCTTCAACTAGACCAGGTTGCTCAGAAGCCTTTCATTGTGTACCACTCCTGAGACTTAACAAGGATGACAATGATGATGTTATTTCCTTCCCTCCTCACCCTTAGTGATCCTCCAAGCTAAGCCTCCAATCCCAGCAGATTCCCTCACCTTTTGTCCTGCAAACCAGCTTCTTCCTGCTGATACCTTCTGGCTCTGAAGGTGGTTGATGGTGTCAGAAGCACAGAGGGAGATTTCAAGATGGAAGAAGACTCTGTGCCTTGTGCTTGCATTGTTCCCAGGACCAAAGTGACGCAGGACTTGCTCCAAGACCTCCCCAACTCTCATTTTCTCATTGTGCAAAAGCTAAGCTACCACAAAGAGCTGAGCATATCTCTCATGAGCCACTTTCCACTCTGTCTTGCAGTGAATTTTTGGGGAATCCAAGCATAAAGTCACTGTCCATTGCAAGGCAGCTAGCTCTGGAATCCCCTGCTTTTCCAGGATACACAAAGTGACTGTGGGGATGAGGGAAATTAGTCTGAAATAAATAAATTAAAGCCAGCATGAGGGAATTGGCATGCTGCTTGAATTAGTGTGGAGGGTAATTGTAAACAACTGGGGAAATGTGCCTGAAGTTAATTTTTAGGACCTAATGGGATTTTGCTTGGACTATAGTCAAGAATGAAAAGACTTCAATGGCAAAATAAGGCACTTTGCATAGATTAGCAGTTATGACATTAGTGGAGCTGGCTTTTTTGGGCTGGTGATTGTGCATATGTGTACGTATGTGCACACCTGCATGGAGGACTTGGGATTTGTTTTATTTATTATATAGAGCTTGTTTACAGAAGTTATAACAGGAAGGGGGGAATCTTGACAAAAACACTTAAAAGCCAGGACTCTTGGGCTCTGTCTAGCACACCATGGGGGAGGAGCATGGAGGGAGAGACAAAGGCAAGCCACCAACCTTTTTCTATTGACATGGAGTGAAATTTTCCTTCTGTAGAGAGCTGGGTTGGGAAATGTGACTCCCCAGGACAGAATGACTTCTCTGGAAGAAGGGACGAAGATTTTTGGGAAGTGAAATGATCTGAAATGACAGCCATGGAGCTTGAGAGAACAATTTATTTCATCTTTAGAATTAGTATTTAGCCAAAGACCATAAAACTCTCATCCTGGAAAACACAGAGATTGTCTGTAATACCTTATTTCAAGCAGCAGCCTGTAGTCAAAATCATAGACTCATAGTTTCACAGAATCTTAGAATCGCAGACTGATTTGGGTTAGAAGAGACTTTTAAACTCATCCAGTTCCAGCCCCTTGCTACAGGCAGGGACACCTTCCACCAGACCAGGTTGCTCCAAGCCCTGTCCAACCTGGCCTTGAACACTGCCAGGGATGGGGCAGCCACAGCTTCTCTGGGCAACCTGGGCCAGGGCTTCAGCACCCTCACAGGGAAGAGCTTCTTCCTTATATGTGGTCCAAATCTCTCTTCTTTAAGTTTAAATCCATTCCCCCTTGCCCTGTCACCACTGGCCCTACTAAAAAGTCTGTCTCCATGGTGGACAGACAAAACTAAAAATGATCTGTAGCCACTGCATTTTGGATTTGGTGGCATTGAAGCTTATGCAACCTACATCTGATGTCCACCTCCAATGCTGCTGATGGCTGTGCTGAATGAGAGTCTTTCTTATTTCAGCATTTCAATAGCAGGACTGCAAAAGCGTCAATGTTTTTCAAATGCTGGTTGCAGAAGAGAACTGGCTTTTTGTTGGGAATCTTAACTTTTTCACTGTTGTTTTGTTATCTTCATGTGCAACACTTCACAGCTTTACTGTATAGTTTTTTTATTTTCCCCCTCTGCAAATCCTAATGTGATTCAAAACACTTATGCTGTCTTCTCAATTAAAGTACAAGAAATCTGCACCTGTTTTGCCCACAGTCATCAAGAAGGACTTCACAATATGCACTAGCTGTGAAACTGCTTTATTTTAAAATGTTATAAACAAAAATCAAAGGTTCTCACCATGCTTTCACTTTATACACTCACATAGATTTGATATATCCACTGATATTAGTGTCCACCATTTCTGGAGCATTGGAAGCCTCATCCTTCTGAAAGCAGTCTCCTTTTATGAGGTTTGTTGGACCTCTATTCCCTGAGCAATCATGGCATGAAAGTATTACCAGAGCCCCCAGAGTTTCTGCTCTCATTGATGTTTATCTGGGCTAATTTTGAGGAATTAGCCCAGATAACAAAATCCCCATATAACAAATGTCAAAGTAACTCTAAGATAGAGAACAGAATGTGAACTTGGATCTTGACAAGGGATGGACTTGTGTTATCTCATCAAGCAGAGGTTACGGTTAGAAGCACCAAACTTATGGTACCTCACTTCTTAATACTTTTGAAAGTGTCTGTAAAAGGCCATTTTAATAGAGCCATGGGCTTCATCATGCTCAAAGATAACAGTCATAAACCAAATACCTGCACAGCCTAAAAGCATCAGACTTCTAACTGGAGTTTATGAAAGCCCCGGCAGCTTAGCTTCTCCAATTTTTGGCTGCTCAATCATGTGAGAAAGTGGTAATACAAATTTATTAAAAATGGAGCTTTCCCTTTCCTCATTTCATATTGATTAAGCTGTGCTTTAAAGTCAGTTTTCTATTAGTTTAATTTACCTTCCCACCTCAGTTCTCACCTTACTTGGAAATGGGATCCAGATGGACAACATTTCAGAGTTTAATTCAAACTCATTAAAATCAGTGGATTTTTTTTTTTTTTTCCATGAATTTCAAAAGGCTCTGGCTGTGGGCTCTTTATCACTTTGCAGTAAGATGCCTGGACACAGTCTCCATCTCTGAAATGGCAATAGCAATTAAAAAAGCAGCAAGAAGGTTAATATTCCTTCTGCTTTTTTTATTCCCACAAAATGAAAACAGATTTTTAGCCTCATTGGAGGCAATAAAGCCATCCACATTTGATCACTGGGACATATGAATGTTCAAACGCTGCCTCCTGCCAAACTTCAAGGTCCTTCATCAGCCAAACTCCTACTGACTTCAACAAGACTTAGCCAGCATATAAATTAAGGGGAGCAGTATCTTCATTAGGTTTAAGCATAAAACTACCTTCCAGTATGACTTCCATAGCATTCAGAGGAATGATCCAGACTGCTTTAACCCAAGCCTGATGCCCAAATATCTGTCTCACTTCTGCCACTGGTGAGTAGATGCACACCCAGAAGTGCCTGGTTAACACAGAAAGAAAAGCATTTAGTACTATTTCAGGCCTCCCTGAGACTTCCATGCATTTCCATTAATAAACTTTCTGGTCTGCCTTTTTTTTGGCATGATTTGACCACAGTTCCAATGGAGACCAACTGAAAAGCTTTTCTCTTGCTTAAACCAAAGCGTTGACAGGCATGGGAAGACCCTTATCCTTACATCTCCAAACGTTTGTCAAAATTTTTTTGGCACTCTGGAGTTATGCTTCATGCAGAGATGGACAGATCCTTAAGAAATTCTGCACATTAGCTGTTCTTCAGTTTTCTGAAGGACAAAGTCCCAGTAGCCCCAATGCCTCAAGCAACCATTTTGCAAAACATCAAGCCATGATAACTTCTGCCAAGAACTCCCAGGACATGAACCACCCTCAGCTTTACAAACATGACATAATTCTCCATTAAATACAGATGAACAGTAAGCACTTCTCTGTTCTTTTTCTTCATCATTATTTTAGTGAACACTAGGTCAAAAGCCTGCAGCCAGGCAGTTGTAAATGAGACATTCCCAGGAAAAACCACGTCAAACCTTTTCTGGTAGTACCTGGGAAGAATGATCTCATCTCACCTTTAGTTTTTATCCATTCTTCAGATACCCCAGAGAAAAAAGTCATTAATAACAGCATGGTTTTACTATTATTAGCCACATTTATAATATCCAAATGCCTGCAAGTTGTTGTTTTATTTAATGCAGCCTTATCTACTACAGATAGCCTCTATGAAGAGCTGTGGTAGGTTATTCTGTTGTTGAAAACTGCTTTTACTGGACATTTTCTGCTCTCTAACAATCATGTAATAAATTTAGCAAGAGTTTTATTAAAACTCTTGGGGTATTTTTCTTTCAAATACCATAATACGAAGGGGAAAAAGTCATACAAAGCTGGAAGCAATTCCTGGCTGAGTTGTTTTAACATAGTTTTTGAAAGGGAGGGCTGTTCAGGGAGACAAGATGACAAGCACTGTTTCAGGAATGGTCTTGCTAGGCCAAGTGAAATGACTTTAGTTTTCTGTAGTAAAGTTGCAATCTTCTGCTGGAGAGGAGAATCAAAGGAAAGGATTCTTCCCCCTTGCTCTCATGAGATCCCACCCCTGCAGTCCTGCATCCAGCTCTGGGGCCACCAGTGAAAGAAAGAAGTGGGGCTGTTGGAGCAAGTTCAGAGGAGGCCACGGAGATGCTCAGAAGCTGGAGCGCCTCTGCTATGGAGACAGGCTCAGAGAGCTGGGCTTGTTCAGTCTGGAGAAGAGAAGGCTCTGGTGAGACCTTAGAGCAGCTTCCAGTGCCTGAAGGGGCTGATAAGAGCGCTGGAGAGGGGCTTCTGACAAGGGCAGGTATGGAAAGAACAAGGGGAATGGCTTTAAACTGAAAGTGTGTTGATTCAGACTAGATCTAAGGAAGAAATTTTTTACAATGAGAATAGTAAAATACTGGCATAGCTTGCCCAAAGAGGTGGGAGATGCCCCATTCCTATAAACATTCAAGATCAGATTGGATGGGACCTTTAGCAACCTGATCAGTTGAGCATGTCCCTGCCCATGGCAGGTGAGTTGGATCTTCCAACTCAACCCATTCTATGACCCTATTATTTCCTTCACACATATAATTCCAGGATTTTTCTCTGTGCTGCCTGGCTATGTGGGACACATTTCTAGATAAGGCTCTGAGTAACTGAAAATAAGCTTGGCAAAAATGAGATCTTGGAGATCCAAAGAAGCTGAATGGGGAGGTAGTGTTGACACTGCACAGCACTCAAGAAATGGTTACAGGAGACTGATTTCTGTAATGTCTGCACTCTGAAAATGCTGCCCTTGTGGACCGGGGAAGCTCACAGAAGAAATGGGACTTCCTTCTCATTCCTCCCTGCAGCATGGAGATTGCTGCAGCAGCTCTTGATGGGAGTTACTGTTCTTTTTACACCAAGACTTCAAAAAAGGCAACACTGTTGTCTACCTGGTCCACAGCTAATGAGGCCACAGAAGACTGAAGAAATGTAATCACAGGAGAATGCTGTTAAGATACGTTCATGGACGAGATGTGAACAATGTCTCTAAGCACAGTTGTCCAGGTGTAACTTCAGACCCAGGTACACCCTCACTTACTGATCATCAGCAGTTATAAAGGGTATGGGATTCCCTTATATTTGCCCATGCTGTACTTACCATTGAATTTCAGCAACTTGCTATTGGTTAAAATAGGCTACTTGGCTGGGAGATCTGTTTTTCTGACTGAATGGGGACATTTTTGTGTTAAGTCCTCCAGATGTTCAGGAAGCTCTGAAGAACCACTCCCAGGTGCATCAGACAGTGCTGGAAAACTTTGAAATCACAAAACCATCACCATCCAGTAAGCACTGCAGTTCATTAATCCTCTTTAAAAGTCTCAACTCATCTGCATGGTGCAGCAGGAGACTGTATGAAGGCCCTGCTGAAGAGCATAACGTAGTCATATTTCACAATTATTCTGGTGTGCAAACACCCCAAGGGAGAGGGAAATCATCGCTTGGGTCATTTCACCTCAGACTTCCATGGAATCAGAGACAATATCCAGCTCCCATTTCACCTTTCATCAGTTGACCATTAGTCACCACAGGTATGAGAGAGTGATCAAGAGTATGGCATAACCCAGACTCTTCAGGACACTTGGATGTTTTCTGTCCTCTTAAATTGTATATGTCAAATACTGGAGAGGTCAGAGATAGACACACAGGTGGCACAAATCAACATAGCACCCTTTCAGTAGACTAAGGCTGACTGGTACCACATATGGATCTTGGGGCAGACAGTGTACTAAATAAAAGTCTTCCAAACTGGTGATCTTCCTGTTGGTCACCATTTTTCCCTTATAAAAGAGCTGAAAACTTATTTAACTGCTTGCTGGCCCTGGATTGCTCATTTTGCCAGTCAGTGACATTTGCTACTGAAGAACTACAGGAAAATTTCTCTCTAGGACACACAATTACCAGAGAAAACGTGTGGTGAGGTGATGCCTCCTGGGGCTGTTACTGAATTTCATCTTTCCTTCAAATTAGTGAGAGGAAATGTAAACAGCTATAATATAGAAAGAAATATATATAATTAGCAGCACAGATCTTATGCAAAATCTTCCAAGATACAGTACTTTTGACTTCACTCCAAGGTAGGGGAAGATCAAAGACTCAGGAAGCCCTTTGGCCCTTGCAGACTTCGCTGCTGGAAAGTGTCCATATCTGCTCCCAACCCAAGGAATGGAAATGTTGACATGTGGAAAGGACAGAAAGGGACAAAGAGGGAATACCAGGTCATTCTCATCTTCCAGAAACTGTCTTTCCTTTGGTACAGAGAACGGGAGTGATGGACAACCCATGAATGGATGCAAGAATGGATGGGTGATAAGCTCTTCATGATTTCTTGATCAAACAGGCAAGTTCAAAACTGATGGGTCAGCCACCATCCAGGGAAGTCTAAGCACCACCTGAAGTGGCAACGCCTTGTGTTATGTTGTTCCAAATTTCAACATATTCCACTTTTTCCTAAGAGGTTTATTTTTACAGTCATGTGATTACACACAAAAAAATCCGGTTTTCTTTCAGCAGAATAACAGCTTGCAGGGTTTGAGTGAGAGGCTTAAAAAACAGCAAGAAAATACAGGGTTTTGAAGGCTTCTGGATTTGTATTTGCGAGTTTCTGAAATCTACACAAGCGCAGAGTTTTTCCCTCCCTTTTTCTGCGTGATAGCCAAGCTTTTTGTATGACTGCAGAAAGGGCAGCTTGGAGAAAATTCTCCTTATCCGTAAGACCCCTGAAAAAAGGTCACGAGAGTTGCTGAGAAAAAGAACCAGCACCCAGGAATTTTCTCTGTCTTCCTTCCCCCAGGCTGCATTACCAATGGAGGGATAGAGAAGGAAGGAGAAAAATTAATGTAAGCTGCAAAAGTAAAGCTCAATCTTAACTAACGCACCTTGATCCTGAGCTGTGACGCTCCCCAAACAGCCCCAGCCTTGGCCTCGCAGTGACTCCCATCACAACTCCCAGCCAGAGCTCTCCTGCAAAGCCCATGGCTCCAATCACAGTCCCATTGTGCCTGAAACACCTTCAACACATGGCTGGCACCTTGGCAGAGTGTAATGGAAATAAATGCAGCAGCTGTAGCCAGACAAGAGAAGCTAATGAACTTCCAGACAGGAAAATTATATTGGGATTCTGACGTCCTTTTTTTCTCCTGCCCCTGTCTTTTGTTGTTCACCTCTTCCAGCCAATATTGCAGGAATTGCCTTGAGAAGTTTTGGCATGACTGTGCCAGTAGGAAGTGGAAAATTGTGGCAGTGGAGCATCACATTGCAGTCTTTGTTGTGCATGACCCATGGGATTTGCTCCGGCACCTGCTCCAAATTCCCAGGCACAGCAATGAGCTCCAGGCAAGTGAGGACATAGTCCTGCTGAGATCAGAGGCCATAGCAACAAAAGTCAGGTCCTGGATGCAGAATGCTTCCCACTGCCCATCTACTCCCCAGTTGCTTTTCTGCCTCTGGCCATAGCATCAAAGCCCAAGAGAAAGATAGTACTTAGAGCTGGAGCAATAGAGGCAGGTGTACTCTTCTCTGCTTGTGCTGAGTCTGTAACTAATGGTCAGTGTGGGGCTTGTGTGCCTTTAGGCATAGTAAGATCATAGAATCATAGAATAGAATCAAAGCATGGTTTGGGTTGGAAGGAACCTTTAAAGCTCATCCAGTTCCAACCCCCTGCCACGGGCAAGAACACCTTCCACCAGACCAGGTTGCTCCAAGCCCCATCCAACCTGGCCTTGAACACTGCCAGGGATGGGGCAGCCA
>JANRGW010045688.1:43698-54105 GCA_024733675.1 Psilopsiagon aymara | reverse complement strand
GTCCCTGCCCATGGCAGGGGGGTTGGAACTGGATGAGCTTAAGGTCCTTTCCAACCCAAACTATTCTATGATTCTATAATTCTATAACACACCCTTTTTTGTTACATTCTAGATGGAAAAGAGCTGAAAATTTAGACTTGGTCACAGCACACTTTGTCTTTTCTGAGCTCTGTATTCTGTAGTGAGATTTCGTATGTTTTCTCACTTGAAATGTTTCTTGGTGGACAGTAACCTAGAAATTGGTGTGAGAAGGCATCCTTCCACCTTTGCAGAATGATCTCACCACAGCTCTTTTGTTCTCCCTCTGACTCCGAGGACACCCCTGAGACCTGTTGGATTCCTGATTTTGGCAAAACACTTCCTCCCATGAAAAATGATGTCAGAATCAGCTTCAGTGGAGCAAGATTCAACTCTTGTTATTTTTAACTCGCATCACTAATACACTTACTGGAGTCTTGCCCTGTGTGTAATAAAACCTAGCTTAAATTGCTGGATTCAGCTGTTGTCTTGAACAGATGCATTGCTGTAATTTGCCAATAGGATGTATTACATCCTGATTACAGTTTCTGTTGAGTGATAGGCCAAAATTACGAGGCAGAAATGTGGCTAATCACGATAAAGAAGATAAGTCTGTTAATCTACTGCCCACATTTAATATTTGCAGAACAGATGCTGTTTGTTCCCCTTCAGCTGCATTTACATGGAAATGTGCTTTCATTCTGAAGACACCTTAAGGTAAATGAAAACCCTTTTTGGACATTTTGATGGAGGAGGGAGAAAGGTGAAATACTGAGGAAGGTTTCTCTCTGTTTCTCAGCCCTGTTAAACGTACACAAATCAATCAGTTGTTGTAAGATGAGCCAAGTGAGCTACTCCAGGCCAGAAGCAGATGTCTGTGAAAGCTGAAGTGACCATTTTTAGCAGATGGATTGCAAGCATAGGTGCAAATCATACTAGGAAAGCCTGTACCATGCCAGGGATTAAGGCCTGAGTGGGCTGTGAATGGTGGTGTTGCACTCATTCCCACCAAGCAATATGCAGTTCATCATGCTGCAATTGAGCCATTCCTCAGTGTTTCGCATCATTGGACCATAAAGCCAAGCTTTAGATGAGGGCTGCATTAACACATTGCCCCCATTATACACTAGAGAGGTCCCAAAAGTCTGAGGTTTGGGGGCGGAGGAGGTCTCACTTCATAGCTCAGTAAGTGAGATTCCACTTCCACAATGTGGAATGGTTCCAGTCTGGGGAAATCTGTGATTTCCCTGCTTTCTGCCCCACCAAGCACTACTGTGACTGTAAGAGATGCATGCCAAGAGCAACCGGAAGTGTATCCGCTGGGGACGAGGCAAGAAAATGAGCTGCTGTCGTCACGCTGAAAAAGAGCTTATAGCTCACATATTGTACTGGCTGTGATTAAACAATGTCTCTTTTTGTGCTGTGTCCCGGAGCACTGAACTGAGGTACTCATATTGTGATGCACAAAATGTCTTGCATCTCGTCTTCACCTCTCTCTGCAGCATCTCCGGTGCCTTGTTGCTAAATAACTGCAACAATTCAAGCTGGAGAGATTAGGTCACCCCAGGGGTCTGTGCAGCAGAGCCTACTTAACACCAGTCAGTAATCTGGCATCATGCACTCTTTGGGACAGCAGGCTATAAAAACACAGCGGCGGTTTCCATGGGCTGCTCTGTGCAGCCAGGGTTGCCTGGTTCAGCTGTTTTATATTCTGCAAAGGCCCACTTACTCCTCAGAGTGAGAATCTGTTGTCCACGTGTTGCAGCTTGCTATGACTCAGAGCAGCCTTGCTGTCTCCCATGCTCAAACCATGACTTTGCCCCTACATACAGAGCCTTTTTCTCCCTTATGCCTACCGTGGTCTCCTGAACATGTCTTGGGGTGGTTACCCATTCACCCCATCCCCTACCACCCTCTGACTGCACTGCATAGAAGACCCCCAGTCTGGGCTTCCTAAAATGAAGTCATCTGCTGTGTCTAAATCTGAATCAGAAGATTTTGGAGGATATTTTGCTGAGTTCTGTTGCTCCCTCTGTACTAAAAGAGGATGCCACCTCATATCTGCTGCACTCATTATGTGGGGGAATAGAAAATCCTTTGGTGATGCCAAATATAAAGCAGCCGTTGAACCATTTCAATCTGTTCCTTGCCAGACACAGCCCCCAGAGTGCTCTTGCCACCACTGATGCTCTCCTTTGCTTTGTCAGAAGCAGAGCAGAGTCTCCCCAGTCCCAAGACCTGACATACGGCAAAGCCCCCACTGGGCTGCCACATGAGGGACACCACAGGCTCCTGTAATGCCTTTGTGCAGCAGCAGGTTTTTTAAAGCCTGATGAAAGGGCTGAAAAGGCCAAAGCAGGCTTTGAATACCAAATGGACACAAAACAGGGTGCCTGACTATATCAAAAATACATTAAAAATGAAAAGGAAAGCCCATGTCTCGTGCAGTCATTAGCATAAATCGCAGGATGGGGCATTATCAGCACTGCTCTGATAAAGTGAGGAATGCATATTTTAAGAAGCTGACTCCCCAGGCTGGGCTGTGGGGCCCTGTAACACACAGGCTGCTATTTCTGCTTCAGTTCCGCTGTAAAAGGCCCTTTCCTAGACAAAAGTATTGTGCTCCAGGAACAACAGTATAATCTGGTTTATACTGATCTTTCTAAAATCCTCTGAGACCTCCTGATGAGAAGTATTACAGAAAAAATAGGTATTCTTGATTCCTTTTTTGTCTCCACCACACCAGTACAAATGCAGCCTATTGCAATAGAGTCCCTAATATATCTGATCAGAGCATCAGCCGCTTGCATTCAGCTACACTAATGTGCTGTGAAGGATGATGCTGAGGAGGCCTGGAGTCTTAAAATAGAGACAGTTTCCAATTTATGTTGTGTTATTGTGATATGCCAAGCGTGAGATCCCAAATGCACCACGAGTAATTGGGTTTACGTTTTCATTCTTCATGTCCCAGCCTCTTTTTCTTAGTTTTTGTCAATTGTTTCTTGCATTCTTAATTATTAGCAAGGGCAGATAATGCATGCATGCACCATGGGGTAAATACTTTTCCAGCAAAGCAACAGCAGACCCCAGAGATAAGTTCATTTTCAGCCTGCAGAGCAGGTTATGTGTTACGCCGGGCACATACACCCCTGTGACTAGCTGTGCTGCTCCTATTACAAACATAAGGGTTTGACATGATACCGATAAAGTCACCCTCTTGAGGAAAATTAAGACCATTTGGTAATGCTGAAGTATAATCAACATTTTGAAAACAAAGCCATTTAATTACGAATTGAGATTACTCTTGCAAGAGTGATGAGTAGAGGGGGTGGGAAGCACATTCTTGAAACACATTTTGCACCAGACGCTCCCAGGAAGCCACTTGGGATGTACATTTATCAGCTTGGGCTGGGGTCGGGGCTGGGTGTGCTTCCATGACATTCTTTATATCAAAGATAATCTTCTATTTGACTGAGGGTTTGACAAGCATGGATTTGATTAACTTGGCTGTTGCAGTGTTAGGGGAACAAGACTGTACAAACAAGAACTCCCCTGTGGGTTTTTCAGAACTGACCCAACTGTGCTCCAGTGAGGCCAAATACAGACCAGCAGTAATGCTCCTGTACATTTCATGCTGTTTTTCCCCCACAAAGTTCTTCAGAGCAAGATCACAAGGTAGCCTATCTGAGAAGATGAAATTGAGGCTGGAAACAAAGCAAAACCCCACTAAATTCTCCATTTTTAGTATCATTCATTAGGCTACTTTCTCTATAAGGATTTATCCTGATTTATCTCATCAGAAATGACTAATTCCTTCTCTTCCTCATTTTTCTCATGTGCATCTAATGCTGCTCACGCAGTTGTGGTACTAGCAACAGCAAGATGGATATTCTGTGGTCAAAATAGGACCACATGTGCCAGTATATCATAGACGCAATTCAAAAGAGGGAATATGGGACCTCGCATGTTGTGCAGTCCGAACTAAGAGCAAATGGAGTGGTTATTTTGTATGGGCACTTTGGAGTTGCACTTCAGAACACTGCAGGAGTCAGGGAAAATCCACAGGAAGGAAAAGTCCAGGGTCTCCTGTCCCAGTTGGTGCAGCCCCTGCTGATGAGTCAGCCCTGGATTCAGGACACCGTGCCCCAACAGCAGCTCTCAAAGAGGGCATGGAATGGACATGCCAGAAGTGACCTGGAGGAGATAGACTTAGAAAAGGTACTTCAGAAAAATACTCTGTGAGAGGCATGTGCTGACTGAGGATAGCAAAGCCACTGAAGAGGTCAGGGTGATGCCTTAACTTCCTCCATCCCAAGAACTTTGCTTTGACTCACTGAGATGCCTTTGAGCAGCTGAGAATGCTGTTTTGGCTCTGTGCTGTGCTTTTCCTTAAGCAGTGCATCAAACCCCACACCACAGCTGGTACTGATGAATTTCCCTTGATACTGCTGCCAGGCTTCAAGACCAGACTGAGATTGTTGTCTCAGTACCCCACAAGCTGTCAAATAAAAGTTTATCATGGTCACTGAAGCATTAAGGCAAAGTCTCTGAGCATTGCAAGCTGTCTGCAAAGCTCTTTCCCTTTAGTTATGCCTGTCCCCACTGTCACTCCTGTAAAAAATAACCATACTCCTTCTTTCAGGGGAAGTTTTAGTAAGCTCTGTCCAGAATTGTAACACCCCATGTAACCCTCTGCAGGAAGCTGAAAATGTTGTTCTTGCTCCCAAATCTGTTCCTGACCTCTCTACATTTATTTTATGGGGGTGTGAAATTCTTTCTGACCTAATTAAAATTCCCACTTGGCATTTTGGTGCTAGAAATTTAGATGTAGAGCTGCTGAACAAAAAAGTGTGTCAGATGCACTGTGGTCACCACTATGTCCTTTTAGAGTGGAGATGAACAGACAAGGGCTGCAGGCACAGAGATCATTTTACATTTAAGCCAGTGTTTAATTCTCCTAATAGCCCCAAGATCGCCACAGCTCAAAGTCTTACACACAGGATTAAGAGAACTAAATATAGGCCTGCTGTTGCACGGAAGGTAAAAGAACAACAGGGTTGCTGAGAACTGTTTTTGAAAAACATTTATTTCAGTCATGGGTTTATAGTGAGGACTCCCAAGCCCCTGTACCACACAGTTTCCCCCTACACATAATTCTGAAGACAATTACATTTGATGAAAACCGAAAAAGCTATATAAAGAAGCCCCCCAAACAGGTTGAT
Source organism: Psilopsiagon aymara (assembly GCA_024733675.1). Lineage (NCBI taxonomy): Eukaryota > Metazoa > Chordata > Aves > Psittaciformes > Psittacidae > Psilopsiagon > Psilopsiagon aymara. Next base: position 48,865 of record JANRGW010045688.1, on the reverse strand, counting down.
ACAAAACAAACAGCGCCCAGTTTCTCTCTGGGCCTCTGCTGTTGAATGTTTTATCCCCACATAGATGGAGCCACTGTGCTCCACCCCGTACTCATTGCTGAAGGAAAGTTCACTTCCCAAAGACTCCAAATAACTGAAGATGTTGTGCTAAAAGAGCAGGGGGCACATGGGCAAGAAAAGGCTGCAAGGATTCGGTGGCTGCTGTTTTTGCAGACTTCATTTAAAAAGGAAATCTGTGTATTTCAGTTTTACCCCGATCCCCAGCATTAGAAAAGTCAAATAAAAACCCAGAGACCAACGTACACAAAATAGTGAACAAGTGTGCAGACCTTTCTAAGCCACTTGGTTTACTGTGCTTTGATACCTCTGAAAACCAACAAAATCCCCACATCTGGATCATGTTGGATCTTGTTTTGAAGAGGGAGGGATAGAGATGCAGCACATAGCATAGCAACTGTCAAGCAATGTTTAAGGCAAATTTTTTCCCATTTAGGAGCTGAAGAATTTTGTTTGCTTTGTTGTTTAAGCTGTTCGATAACATCTCAGCTGGACATTTAAACTTAGACAATTTAATCAACGTTTCAGTGAAGTTGGTTCAAGTTGATCTGAGCACAGGAGAGCAAAAAGTATTATCCCCAAGAGTATCAACCTGAACAAATTTACTAAAATTAATCGATGTTCAGAACTCCCCCAAAACTTTTTTCCCTCAGAAACCAGGTTTGAGCCCAGCTAAAAGACATAGACATGCATGCACAGGAAGAAGGACACAATGGCAAGCCTCTACAAACACAATGCTGAAAAGCACCAAAAGCAGATACAAACCTAAATTCCACAGATGTGAGAACACCCAAAGAGTTATGAGTAAAAAAAATGGGGAAAAATAAAAAACAAACACTCCGAGAGTGATGTTTCATGATATGGAATGAAAGTCCACTGCATGTGAAAAAGGGAGTTCTTATGTGTGCACACAGAAAGCTGGGGGGTTCAGTTGCCTCATCTCTCAGTTGTTAGTTTGTTGTGCCTTTCCTCCCCCTGTCAGACCCAGGTGATGGTGCCAGGAGGTTGGTATGTTTACTCATTCTGTGCATCATAATTAGCTCCCCATTATCTTTCAACTTGTATGTTTTCCTTCTTCAGTGTAATCTCTAAAATCTGCTTATAATGATGTTCTGGTTTTGGCTGGGATAGAGTTTTCTTCCTACTAGCCAGTACAGTGCTGTGGTTTGGATTTAGTATGAGAATAACTAGATCAGGCAGTGTATTTTAGGCAGTGCTTCTGCCTTGCTTGTTATGGAGCAGTATCATTAAGTCCAACTTTCATAATTATTTGAAAATAAATGTCTTTGCAACACTCTAGTGCTTTTTATCTTATAATATTTTTAGGAAAACTGTCCTAATTTGAACTATCGAAATATCTTTGCATTAAAAGAAGGAAGAAAGAAATGCCTTAAGGGAGGGCAGAGTGCTGAACACAGAGTGAGCCACTAAGTGTTTTCTGCCTTTTTCTGGATCTTGGTTGGATGTCAACAATGTGTAGATGCTACTACAAAATTTCATTGTATATTTTATGCAGTATAACTAAGGTGCTCTTCACTTTATTGTTAAAGACTTAGATTCTGTTTTCCCTTTTGATATTTAGTTTTATTGGTTTAGGTTTACTAAATTTTAATTTTTATTATTTATTTATGATATTTTTTTGGCTTTTGTTCTGTGTTAGGAGAAGTGAAAACCATTCTGTGTATATAGATTTATGCTAAGCTGACCATAAAGCCCAGGGTTTATTTTTTCAATCTTTTAAACACTGGTCAAGCACTAGTGTTTCACATAAATGTGCTTGCATTGTAGAAATTAATATGATGAAAGAAAAAGGATCCAGCTTTGACATATGATGAGATATCTGTAATCAAAATGACATAACAGAAATGTCGATGATCACTCGACCTGAAAGGGTTGGAGATTAATAGTTTTATGCGCTGGAGATGTAGGTATCCAGAGAGTTTCCATGCTTTCAAGGAAAAACAAGTGATGAATGTATTGTTTTGCTAATCTAACACAACCTCTCTGCTTGTTTGCTTTTCTTCCTGTAGACCACCACTGGCCTTAACACAACTACTGCATCCGTCCTTCAATTTTCCCTTGGTAAGTTTAGCTTACTCTTTCACCTGAGAAAGTGTAAAAAGTAATTTCTGCAAACTAAAATGGCCCTCAATTTCAGGTTTACATTTCTGGTCAGTACTTCACCAGACATGAGGGATTAAAAAAATCTTTTAACTGCAGCACATTCATCTTCTAATCAAGAGCTCCTAATCTAAGTTTTGCAAAGGAGAAATGCCAGTGGATACTCTGATAATGGGAAACATGGTTGTGTTCAGTTAGAGGGGTTTTTCACTTATTTACAACCAATCTGATGGATAACATTATAATCTCTTGCTCTTTCTCTGAAGTGTGATCACTGTTTCTACAAAATGAACCTTTTTTAATATTTAAAACCCGTGATATATTCCATGGCATGGTGGGGTAATGCTATTTTTAACACATGTGCAAAGAGAATAAGTAGGATAGACCAAAACTAAATGCTATTTTAGGTTGTATTATCAGCGGCATGGTTGTGTGCTGAATTGTTTAGAATACCTGCTGAAAGTTATTGCACTTTTTCACTGTGTAGTTGTGGCAGAATTATGGCAGGCATTTTGTCTTGGGCCAAGGGCAAGTAAATGGAGAGCACAATTTGTTAACTTATATTTCAGTGTTCAAAATATGAGAGAAAAATGTTCATATGATATAAATGTCTCAATAAAAAGCAGGAAAGGTAGCCTGCTTCCTCTGTGGACTCACGATGATGTGTGTTTCAAAATCATATTCCTATTTTTATTAAAGTAATTTTCCAAAAGTACCTCAGCAGAAGTGTGATTAAACTCTGGAAATCTCAGCTGGAAATAAGAGCTATCAGGTAGCTTGGCAAGGAGCGTGGGTTTTTTAATGTATTGGAAATCAAAATCCTAGAAGGCTCAGAATACATCGTTAAAAATTGTTTTTACCTGCAGTTGTTCATTTGACTATTTGAGGTCATCGTTACCTCTCACTCTCAATTAACTGCAACATTAATAGTTCTAAGTATTGGTATCTATCCTTAGATTTTGAATTGCTTTTTTAAAAAAGCAAAAAAAATATTTCCATTGCTAAACTGAATTATTGCTAAATATTGGGCACCACCAATGAAAACCATCCTAGAACTTTTCTGCAATGTCATTCAGCCAGTGAAAGGGGAGCAGCTCACTTGATCTGCTAGGATGTGTAACTCACCTGCAGAAGCCCTCCCACCCTTGAGTGTACATGCGGATAAGTTACTTTTACCACACTGCAAGTTTATGGTGATGGGGAAACTTTGCTATTCAGGAAAATACACAAAAATCTTCTAAGGATTGTTCTTACAGTGAACCAGAGTGGTTAACAGCAGTGTAAGCTGAATGGGTTGACAGAGAAATGTCTGCTGTCAGAGCTCAGTGGCTGGTATCTGCTGAAGGTGAACTGCAGAAGCGTGCCAGCTCCCAGAAGTTTCAAAATTAGACCTAAGATTTCACTCATAATCTTTGCTCCTTTCACTGGAGAAAGTAAGATAAAATAAAAAAAAAGGATAAGAACAGTCTGAGTAGGAAATACCCTATATGGCAGGGTTGTCAGAAATATATGGTAATACCTTAACCTGTATCAGTAGGAACTAGCGCGATCACTGGTATAATGGAGCAGAAAAGGGCTAGATATATGTCTGCGTAAATCAAATTTCATCCTGAAGTTCAAAATGTATCACATTTCCCCGTGTGCCTGTGTTGAGCTTGAAATACAGTGCAGATTGGGTTTGTAACTGATAAAACCCGGCATGAGCTAGGGGACTGCTGCTGAGCTCAGCAGTACTTGGCTTTAAAATCCTGTTTCCAGCTTATTCCCAAACGTCTGATGTAATCATAACTCTATCTGGGGATTCATCCAAGGGAATTGCCTTTTTTTTATTATTATTATTTTTTTATGATGTTTAACACTTTCTATCAAACACAGAATAGCTTAAGCTGTAATCTTTTGGGAGTATCTTTCTTTATATTGAATTCATCACACAGCTTTGCCTACATTAAAGAGCATAGCGTTTGATTTCTCTCACCACAAACTATCAGATGGAATTTTGCAGTTGCAGGTATATAAGCAGATGTGGCCTGGGAAATGAAGCAAAAAAAATAGTGTTGATTTCACTGTAAATCCCAGACCCATTTAAACTGTAGTCAGGAAGGGTAGCACCCTAGTGATATTTCTGTAGCCAATATTCTGCGTAGTCTTGCCCTTTAAAGGGCAATGAAGTTGAAAAGATGCATTTATGATGAAGGCTTCATTAGGATGAAAAGGTAATTAGTAAGGCTTATTCACACAGGACGTTAATATGCAGTATCCTTTCCAAGTGAGAGCAACTTCTATGCCACACAGCATTCACTTGTAGCTGGTGGCATTGCCTTTTGGTCTGGGGCTGGGGTGATGTTTACATTCATGCACTCTGCTCAAATGTGCAGAAAATTTCATTTACCTCAGATGTGCTAATCATCCATGACTACATTTCCCTGAGACCAAACAGCAACATGTGAAAGACAAAGTCTAGCAGTTTCCTTGATGTTCAGTGTGATTGTTAATTGAGGTATTTAAAGCAATGACTTTGGGCTCTCTCAAGCCAAAACATCTACTTCAACATCTTGGGATTGCAGGATATTGCACAAAAGTTTCTATACTCAAATGCCACGTAATGTTAGTCTGATTCATTAGCTGAAATGTTCTCTATTTCACATGCAAAATCTCAGGCTTTTCCCTTTAGCAACATCCCTGGACTTCTCCAGGGATGAACATGATCTGACATTTGGGTAGGCTACTGTAATAGAAGGTGACTCATAATACTAGAATCATAGAATCATAGAATCATCACATCATAGAATAGATCGGGTTGGAAAGGACCTTAAGATCATCTAGTTCCAACCCCCCTGCCATGGGCAGGGACACTGCCCACTAAACCATGCCACCCAAGGCTCTGTGTAACCTGGCCTAGAACACCACCAGGGATGGAGCACTCACAACTTCCCTGGGCAACCCATTCCAGTGCCTCACCACCCTCACAGTAAAGAATTTCTTCCTCATA
>JANRGW010045688.1:24216-43598 GCA_024733675.1 Psilopsiagon aymara | reverse complement strand
AAGAAAAGGTTTGTTAAAAAAGGAGATACTTATCCAAGTACCTGAATAAAGACAACTTATTCAACTTCCATGGCTTCATGAACTACATACCTCCTGTGGTAGGGATGATAACAGAAATCTTTGGATGAGACTGAAGACTGGCAAAATCCAAGACTTATTCTATTCTATTCTATTCCATTCCATTCCATTCTGTTCTAAAACAATTCTGTGTGCCTACTTCTACAGTTACTGGCTGCAAGACCCAATCCTGCCCCATGCAACAGCTCTTCCTACTAATAAATGCACAGGCTAGGTTAGGTCAAGTTCCCTAAGTAGCTGACCTTCTAACTGCCACTGACCCTCAGCATAATCTTGGGCAAGTCACTAATCCTATCTGTGCCCTTTTTAGGACCCCTTCTACTAAAAAAAGAACTGTGTTACACCACAGTACGCTACAGTAACATAACCCACAAGCCAACAGGAGGATGCCTCAATTAAAAGTTGAGCAACTTCAGTAGATTAACTAACTCTTCCTCTCAATTATCTAATATATATCTTGGCCAAAACCAAGATAACTGCACTGGACAGGCTGCTGGCATTAACAGGCTCCACTATGCTCTGTGTTCTAATGATGCAAAGCAACCTTTAAGGACACGCTTTATTAATACACTTGTGTGCTATCCAGCTACTTCAATGCTTTTTGCCACTTCTGGGAGCTGGGCAAGCCCTAGGCAGCACGCTGTGATGTGAGGCTGTGAACAGAGAAAACCTTTCTCAGAAGAGATGGTTGTGAATGGGATCCCACAGTGCCTTTGGGGCACTTGTCAGGCAGCATCACTACAGTCAAGGATTTGTTCCTTTGTGGGGGCTGTTCCTGCTGTCTCATAGCAAGGGTGGCATGCATATGTGCGCGTAGGCATTTCAGCCAACATCCACATTTGCCTCTTGCTTCAGCATTTTCCTTCCCTTCCTAACCACAACTGAAAACACTGCATGTGTCCTTCCCTTCCCCCAGCCCGCAATGGTTTTAGACAGCATGAAAAACACGAGCATCCGCTGGACTCTGCAGAGCCAGGGGCAAATTGACAGCAAATAAGCACGAATTAAAATCCCAACAGCCCTGCTGCAATGCTTGGGTCCCTGGGCAGCGAGCACCCTGAAAGGTGGCAGGGGCTGACCGAATGAGGCAATGCTTTGAGAGAGAAGCAGTCATCTTGTCTGGGTCTCCCTGGCGCTGGAACAGCTCCGGCACAACCGTGGAAGGGAGTTTCTAATTGATTTCAGACTCTAAACCATGGGAGTGCTCTTTATTTGGCAGCGTCTCAAGGGTCTCAGTTTGGGATCAGAGTCGGGTAAAGGAGGGGGTGGAGAAGGATTCAGCTTGAAAGAGCCTTCGCACCTCTTTCATGCGGTGGAAGGAATGGAAGGGAGAGCACAACAGCTCCCTCCCCCTCGCCAGTCTCCCAGGCTGTGGCTGATCCTGTTTCACACTGCAGGAAATCCTCACTACCGAGCAGTTGCTTGGTGGGGGGGAAGCTTATAACAGCTATGAGAAGCCTTGTCTGCTCTGCTTTAGTGTATGAGCAGCTAGACAAAGTCCTAAGACATAACAACTTCGTAGCACCATTCGGCTCCATGATTCAATGGTCAGCTTTTCTGGTGGGGGGACAGAAAGACATTAAAGGCATTCAGCCATGTCTGAGCAGGGCTCAGGGAAAATAGGAAAGAAACTGTTTATTTAGAGAAGAAAGATCCTTCTTTTGAGATGGGAAATGAAGAGGCAAACTGCCCAAAACATCAGATTTGGTCATGCTCACAAGTGTCCCACTTCCAGCTCTCTTGTGTGAGACGTCTACAAAGTTCAGCTCTTGCTAAGACCAAACAAATGCTTTTCGACTATCCAATGCTCACTGAGATGAGTTACCTGCATGAATTTTGAGCTGAGCCTTTTCAATTTCTTTTCTCTGTGCTAACACCTTGGACAAATTTTCCTTCAACTGAGGAAGCCGAGTGTTCAGGACTACTCAACTTCAGTGCTAGTCTTTGCCCTGACTTCACTGAGAACTGAGAGGCAGCTGCATAAAATGATTTCTGAGGAGGATCCCATGAAACGCGTGTGTAGATTATAAATCCATGGAGGCTTTCCTCCAGTGCCCACTCTGCAGAATCCATCTGATTCTGAAATTAAAACTGCAGGTGCAATCACAAATGAACAGCGAGGAATTGAATTACACAAAGTAATTATAATTACTCAAATGTTCTTCCCAACTAGACACTTATCCAGATGGGCCCTGGGTGATGATCCATGGGCACCAGCCACTATCCGTGTCTATGCCACCAAGACACCTCGCAAGGTTTGAACAATCCCCCCTAGCAGTAGCCAGATGGGTGATGTTTCCAGCCACTCTGAAATATCCTCTTAGCTGCCTGGGCCACCTCCTGTGGCAGATTTGTAGCCTCAGTGTCCGGGTCACTGTTTAATTAACTCTTTGCTTTATTTGTTTCTGCTGTCAGGGGCTTCTTTGGTTCTTTGCACCAACTCCTACCCACCACGATGTCTCATTAAGCCTGGCCCCAAGGGGAGAAGATGCTTCTGGTGGGCTTGTTGCCTGCAACTCCTGATTTCAGTATCCTGCTTGACCCTTCTTCAGCCATAGCCTTCCTTGTAATTCTGAATGCACTGTCTGAGCTCTTTGGAGCTGAACTTTTGTCCAGGATGCAAATCATAAGGTGAAGGGAAACAGATAAATGTTTTAGAGATGGCTGACACTGCCTAATGTGTCATCAGGGCAGGAAGACAGAAGGGACTGTGGCCCTCAGATCAGGAGACTGGGCACCCATGATCAACAGTAGCACTTTTCAGCCAAGGGCCATCTTGTCCAAAGTTCACACGTTTTCACTACCAGAATGTAAAACTGCTCACAGCTGATTTAATTGGGTCTGATGTTAGCTAGACCAGGCAATGGTCCTTATTTGGCATGACTGTCATCTGCAATTATAAATAACTGATCACAGCAAACTAGCTCCTGCAAAGCAACAGGAAAAATCCCAGCTTCAAGCAGCAAACAGCAATGCCAGCAGGCATCCAACTTAGGACACATTTTTGCTCTGCCACCAGCTTTTCTTTCTGCCCTGAAGAGACTGGGGTGGAGAAGTCCCTGCTTTCTCTTCTCTCGCATAACACCAATATCTAATGCCTTTCAAGAGCACTGCAGGAGTTGTAGCCGCCTAAGGCACAGTGCATGATGCTGAGGCCCTCGCTTTGCTGACATGCATCCTTATTTTACATCCTCCACTTCCTTTTCTCTTCTCCTCCCCCCATCCCCAAGCTTTTTACAACCACAGCAAGCCCTGCAAGTGAATTCTAGCCTTTGTATTCACCCCAATCACCAGCAGCTTACAGATAACAAAAACAATGAAGCCATTTATCTTTATGACTCTCACACACAAGTGGCCAGTCTCTTTGCTTTGCCTCTCAAATCACTGATTGCGATGTAAAAAGCAAGGTGTACACAGGGTTCTTCAATGCGCCTATCTAGCACGTGCTTTACTTTGTGCCTGAGTAGCAGAGGGTCATGATTTTGCAATCCAATCTTGTGTCAACCTCGATGCGATACTACAGAGAGAAAGGGCTCCAACCATGCAAGGTCAGGTTGCCAAAAGTGAGCCTGCATCTCTCCCTGGGAAGCATAAGATTTGTACAGCAAGCTCAGTCCAGACAACTTCATGGGGGGGGGGAACCAAAAAAGGTGGAGTACATTTCTCCCTATTCCAGGCCCTGAATGTTTAGCATATGGGGCCATAAAGTTTCCCTAAGTTGCATAAGGGAAAATCTGGGCGGTGCAGATACTGTACCAAAAAGGTCTGCAGAGGCACTTGTAAATCCCAGCATGGGTAGGCCTGAAGCCAGAAGGAAAATCCTTGTATCGTCTACCGACACTTGGGTTCTTAGCAGCTAGGGATGGTGCCAGGTAGCTGAACAGCTTCCCACTGGTTTTATTTACCCTGGAGCTTGCAGCAGCCTCCAGTGATGTTCAAAGTCCTCAGTTCTACTGTGCTTAATGTCACCGCTCCCATCCATTGGTAATCTTATTTTCAGTGCAGATGGAGTACAGAGGAGATGACATCTCCCATGTTCGTTAGGAGTCCTATATGAGGTCATGCGGAAGATAGGACATGTCCTACGGCTGCAGCAGAGGTATGTTCTTGCAGGGCCCCTCTGAGTACAAGGAGAGCTATAAACGGAGCAGCACCTATAACAATACACTACCACTGTCCTCTACTCTACTCTGGCTACACCAAATCTGGTCCTGTGATCAGCTGTCACAGTCCAAGCTATCAGCAAAAACTCTCTCTTCAAATCCACTTCTTGCCAATTTTTACATGGACCAGTTCCAACCACTGGGAGAAGCCAGCCCAAAACCTCTGGCAAACACATCTCTCAGCAATGGGAGCTACATTCCAGCTGATCTGCAAATTCCTCCTATCTGTGCTGCGTCCCACTGGAAAAGTCACAGGGCTGTGTGTCAGATGTGGGGGGATGAGAAGAGGTTGCTTATTCAGGGCTGATGAAGTTACTTACAAAAAACCCGCCTTCTCTACACTAGGTCTAGGAGTTCTTGTAAATCCACGTACATTTGGTATGGTCATTACAGTACACTATAACAGGAAAAACAGTCAAAATGAACAATCCCGCTTGCTTTCCCAGCAGGATCTCACTCACCCTTCTGAGAAAGACCACCTCAAAGCTATCAGCATATGAGTCTGGTTCTGTCTGCTCTAGCAAAGCTATTAAACCAGCTGTACTAACATGAGAAACCCAATGCACATTCACTGAGTTATATGTGTTGTACCTGTTCTGAGACCAGGGACAGTAACCCTGTAAGTGTGCCCTCCCTTAAGAGACCCCAGAATCAGTGCAGTGAGAAATACAGAGGAAAAGAGAAAGGTGAACAGAAAGAGATCTGACCATGAGCTCGAAAGCTGAAACTCAGTAAACTTGTTGACATCACTAAAGCCAGGCCAATTCCTCACCAAAAATGAATAAAATGCCACAAATATTTGCTCACAGACAGAGAGCTGTTTTACCCTGAATATGATTTAGGCAAATAATAGAGCATATGACTTTGTGGGGGCAGCATTGCTGACGAAAACAGGGAAGAGTAAAAAGTAATGGAAAATAGACTGCCAAAGGTGAGGCAGCCCCTTTGCTGAGACAGCCCTGCAGAGAAATTCAGTCCCTTGAGGAAAAAGACCTCCACACTGCCTAGTGAAGGGTTAAAATCTCCTGGTAGGAAATGCAGTCACGAAAGGCTACAAGTTCACAGGGAGGAAGCAGCACTCAGAGGGAAACCAAGTCCTGTGTTTAGTTCTTCAGCATTCACATCAAAACCAGACCACTTTAGCACCACTCACCAGTACCAGCCCCACAACCGTTGTGCCTGGGCTTGTCCTTACTGGAAGAAAAGCACCAGAACACCACCCCTCTGCCTCTCAAAGCAAATTCACTGGAAGGCCTGATGCTTTAAGTGTGCTTAAACTCCACAACTGCCAGGTTTCACCTTGCAGGAATTTTTATGGCTGAACTGAACCTCATGCTGGCAGCCGTTCCAGCCCTGACAAGCAGCTTACAACAGCCTTGATTTCTGGGCTTAAGCTGACCGACCTGTTTCTCCTGGGCCTCTGGAATAAAACAGGTCAAAACAACAGCCCCACAGCATAGAGAGTCCCCTGGATGGATTTGTATTAAGTCTGAGCCACAGCTTATGCATATAAAGGAGGTAAAAAGCAGAACCATCCTTACTTCCAGGGACATAAAACATGAGTTTAAGACCAGCTTTGAATGATCTCCTTTTCAGCCAAGTAGAAAATATGCCCAAAGCCTTTCTTTTCAGCTGGTACCTACTGCCAGCTGGGTACAACTCTGGCATGACAACTAGTGGCTCCCAGTGATCAACAGCAGCACACGATACAAATGCTGCTGCGAGGTCTGCTGCATATGTGATGCTCTGTAAGCATCTGCCAGCTCACCCATGGGCACAAGGTAAGACTACACTGATGATGACAAAATAGATGCAGCCTTAAGTCATCATGGCTTAGTGCTTCATAAAGTTCTCCAGCTGTTAAGTTCAGATCGTTCTAGATCAAGGTTTTGACTGTACACCAGAAATGAATTCCCAAACATCTTAAGTAACAGTCTGCAAAGCATGTGATGTTGTGTGCTACTACTCCCTACCCATAGGTATGTCCTTGGTCTAACAGAAGCTCAGTGAGAAAAGGTTTACACAGGAAAGTCTCTACACTTTAGTACTCAGCCATACCCTTAAGAATATTTAGGTAAACACTCATTCCCAGCCTGGCCTTACTCCTAACCTGCTCTCAGCTGAACTGTTTGGACCAGATCACAGGCTTGATTCAGTATTTCCGCCTAAGGTAAAGAGAAAGGATGGACAATAAATGGCTATGGGGGGAAAAAAAAGCTACTGAATGTTCCTTAGATGAAAAATGCATTTTTCTGCAATCCAAAATAAACACAATAAATGCAAAACCCATTTTCCAACAGCATTAAAGAGGTAATAAGGATGATCCCAAATAAGCAAGAAGACCTAATTCTCAGCTAGAACAGATCAGAAGAACTATGGCAATTTCCACCAGGTGAGATCCATCCTTGTAATTTCACAGTTAACACAGCTGAAAATCAATTGTCCTTTCTTCCTGACAGATTTTCTGGCAACCTCCTCCACTGACTATCAGCATTGCTTCCCAGGCCACCTCCCTATAGATTTCACAGCACCTGCTCCCCCTTCCAAGGCAGGAATACAAAAGCGAGGGCAACCCAGTTCCTCTCCTTGCTTTATAATACTTTATCCTTTTGTTCACAAGCCCATAATCTACTCTTCGACAGTTGATATCCCTTGTGTTTTGCTTATGGCAGGTGCTTCTGGGAGTCTGCTAATAATCACCATGTGTGAACATTCCTTATTCTAAAATGCAGCATGGTGGGGTTTCAGTGGAAGAACATTTACTGGCATTTGTTCAGCGTTGAGCAGAGTTCAACCATAGATCAGTGCATCTATAACACAGCAGAGCTTAAGAAGCAGGCTCCCCTCACACCCCACCTTCAGTCTTAAATATAAGAGCCACATCTTCTTTTGCAGCTATTACAAGATAGTGAGAGCTCGTCGAGCTTTACTGAGGACTTCTCAGGCTGAAGAGCAGTTGTTCTGGAATTCAACCCATCACTTCCACAGATGACGAAATAAAAGCTGTTACCTGCTGTACAAAAAGCCTCCTTATACCACACTTCCTTGTAAGGAGAGTCATCTCACACAGGTGAAGTGCACCTATAGGCTACGCACTAAAGCTGCAGAAAGCCAAACTGCATCAGTAGCCTAGATTCTCTTTAGGGTTTGTAAAGAAGAAAATTCCCACTTTAGGTTACTACTTATTCCAAATGATGAACCAATGCTGTCCAATTTGTAGTTTACCATTACAGCAAACACCCAACTGTATTTTTCTATGTGCAACTCACACCTCAGTCTCTGCAAGAATCAGCGGCAGTGGGGTGACTGAGAATGTATTTGAAGGTCAAGAGAACTATTAAGAGTGAAATAGCCCTGAGATAAATTGCCTCCACTAAATTTCAGTTGGATGTTCTTGTCTTTTTTCATTTTGACAGATTATCTGCAAGGTTACATGCATAAAGAAGAAAACAGTTCTGCTTTTATCCCGCTCCACTCAGAGGGATTCACTTGCACATGTAGAACTATTCAAAATAGCAGCCAATGTAATTTCCTATGGAAAGGAGATGACCATTGACATTACTTTCAGAAATGCTTTGGAGTGGGTTATAGACATGGTTGCTCCATTGTGTATTAAGCACAAGTACTGTTTTCACATTTTAATACCAATTAATTGGATTATGAAAACTTTCAAGTAACACCCAAGAATGGTTGAAGTTCCACCATATTATTAACTCATTTAGTCTACTAAACAAAGATGAAATAAGTGAAATTCAAACTTAAATACAACTGACCTAAGGAGGCACAGATCTTACAACAGCATTCAGGAATGCTATTCAACTCAACAGGAATAAATTGTCTAAACATATTTTTTCCTAAGTCTTGGGCTTAGTGACTCTTCTATGAGTCATTTATTAGCACTCCATAATTTCATCTTCAGCTACAATTACACAGTTTCAGCTACTCGCATGAATAAAGGCTTGCTCTCCTTTCTTCAGGTGCCATTATGGAAGTTTCTTTTCAGAACAGACCCCTCTGCATAGCTGTCATGTTGAAACATTTAGCAACAGTTCTTACCTTCTGGAAGGATATGATTTTATTATATTCTTCATGCTTCTTATCTAAATATAATCTTCTGTATCATGCAAACTACCAGTGAATTGAGAGAGACTGCATTCTCATCCTTCATATTATCCTACTGGGAGATTTCTTTGCATAGACAAGAACACAGTTATTGAGGGAGATTATTTCAATGCTCAGCCTGTTCTCCAAGCACCTAAGAATGATCATTCCTCAGGCAATGGAGAGCTGGCCCTAGGTTTAGTTGAAAGAGCTAATCTTGCTTTGAATTCTTCTTCATGGGAAACAGGCTAAATGTTAGCATCTTCTCCAACAAAGTCAGCTTTTCAGCAGCAGCTCTTTACAGCCTTACACAATTCAATTCTCTTGTGGCTGCTGCTTGGACTGAGCCCAGCTCAGAGGACTCTGGAAGGCCTCGACAGAGTTAAATGATAAGCTCAGCTGGGGCAGACACAATCAAGTGAAGCCCTTCCAACACATGTACTAAGATCATTTCTCTTTTTCCCTGATAAGTCCAAGGCCAAACAGAAGACTGTTCAAATCCAGTTAGTTACCAAAAGCTATTAGTCAATTGGTACTGATGGAGACTTCAGACTTCAGTTGATTAGGTCCATGAAGTCATTGTGCAGAGACAAAAAGCCTCAAGAGAAGTTTAAACAAGGGTGTGGATTTTTCTGTTTATTTTACTTGCTTAACTTAATACTGCCTGGTTCTCTATCATTCCTTATGTTATTTCCATACCAAGGAAGGAGATGGGAAATATCTTAATGGTGACAAGGACGGGAGTGCATATATTCCCTCCTCATGAAATAGTTAAGACAGCCTACACTCAGAGGTGCTTCTTTATGCCTGAGTGCTCAAAGGGTAAATGTTAAGTCCTCCTAGTAGGAAGACAGGCAATAGGGAACTGTCTTCTTCTTAAAGGATTAACTACAAAGGTGAAGGATGATCCAATGCTTCCCCCTCTCTGCCTTTCTGCTGGTGTTTGTACAGCTAAAAGCAATGAGAACTGGTGGTTAAAAACAGAAGGAAGAAGTTACCTGTACTACTTCTTTGACCAGAGTCTTATCAGTTCCAGTTTTGGCTCTCTGCAGGCCACTGACATCCTCTCCAATCCAAGTGATAAGGGCAAATTTGACTCGCTTGCTCATGGCATCGCCGGTGGTGAATCGGACAAAGCCAAACAATCTAACATCATCTGGAGAGACAACGCAAAAGGATAAAATGATTAAAACCAGAAACATCCCTGCTTTGCTATTTTCCAGGGTGAAAATTGCAGACCAAGCCTAGGCCCTGATCCTGTGTTACAATTCCATCATTTGGGATCAGCAGGAGCTCTGCTCTTATGGCCTTCACAGTGGCCATTATACAAATCTGGTCCTTTCCCCTCCCTCCCTTCTGCAACATTTCTGGCTCACTTGCACTGTGAGTTTAGAAGAAAGAGGGAAGAAGAAGGAGAAAAAGAAAAATCTGCAATTACTTCCCCAGATGTGTTTCAGTACTCCTTCCAAAGCTCCACGGAGAAAGGCCTTGGATTTTAGGACTATTCTGATCTTTGTTTCACAGCTGGTTTCTGCTATATCACATCAGACTAGAGCTGTTTAGCCTGGCCACATGCATAAAAACCCTTGCAAACTCCTTGTCTCAAAGAGTTTATTCCTTCATCCCAGGGTGACTCACCAGCTGCAGCATTTGGGTGCCCTCCTGATCAAAAGCCCTTAGAACATCATAGCATCCACTCATATTCCCAGCCTCCATAGCACGATGCTGGAGCCCCCAATCAGGATTGTGCAGAAAAGCAGAGCAGATGGACAGCTGTGCAATGGTGGAATACACTTCATCATAGCTACTTCAGCTGCTACAGGTCACTCAAGACCTTTTAAATTAAGATGACTCAAAATAGAAGAACAAACTTGCTGTTTGACAAGAATCATGTTAAACCTGGTTACATTTGTTGTGACCAGTTCAACATGCTTTATAGTTATTTATTTGCTGTCTTGACTACTGCCAAGTGAAGACGAAAGCTCCAGGTGTACTAACATTCACCAACCCATCCTTGTCCCCATTACAGAATGCTCCATGAACAGTCAGGACAGCCCCAGGAGCTCTAGGGAAAAGCAGCTCTAAATTGCTCAAGCCCAGGAAATAAGCTGCTAGAAATCAGTGCAAAAAAAAAAAAAACCCAAAGTGGGATGTTCTCTGAAAGCTGACAGATCCCAGGGCTGATTTAGCACTTTGTTTTGTCAAAATGTGAGGAAAGACAACTTCCTCTTTATAAAAGGTAAAATGTTTTTAAGTCTGGGAAAAAAAGAATCTACCTATGCTCTCTCTGTTTCGTTCTCTGTTTGCGTCTTTGCCACTGACAGAAGACTACTGAGGAAAACTGGAAAATAGACATAGGGGCGTGTGTGAAACAGTTCAGCGTTTGAGACAAACTCCTCTGAAGATTTCAAATTTGAACCAAACAGAAATCCCATTCAAAGGAAAAATCCAGATGGAACTTTGAAAGGAGAGTAAGAGTGATGTGTATTGACACTGCAGGCAAACACAACCTCTCTCTCTGATACCTATTACTGGCAACTACAAGAAACACACAGAGAGACTCCTGTTTCTGACAGTAAATCCTCTTCCCAAGATTGATTAGAACCATAAATGAACCGACAGCCAGGAAATACCCAAGGTGAAGAGAGGCAGTAAATCCCCTAACGTTACTATGAAAAAAACTTGCTTTCCCAGATCTGACAGCAAAGGAGGCCATGCTCTGCTAAGAATTGTGCTGTGGTTCCCAATGGAACACAGTGCTGGAAGACACTTTAACATCATCAAGTCCTGGCCACTACTACACTGTAACCATGTCACAGCTCTTCCCGTGGACCCATCACTTTCCACCTTGAGTATTTAGGTGTTTCATCCCTGCCCCGTCTGCCAAAGCTTGTTGCACATCGTGAAGAGATTTCTTTGGAATATGCCTCCTTGTAATAAAGATAATGCAAAAACATGAATGTGAAAAAGCAGTGATTTTTCCCAGCAACACAGAAAGCAAGCTGAAGGAATTTATCTGTCAGCATGAACTTTAACTTGACCACTGACAGCAGCAGGATCTGCTTCTCAGCAGAAGAGTTTTAGTGCTTCCCCATCCTGTCTGAAAGCAGCTTGATCAAGAGATCCAATTCCACATGGGCTTTTATCTATTACCTCACCTACTACTCAGTGACTATGAGCAACTCTTCCTTCATACGGAGTAGCAAGAAGTTTAATGAGCAACTGAGGTTAGATGTGAGGCTCTGAGTCACTCTGTTGAGCAGAATTACCTGGGGCTGGTTTACTTGTGGGGGCTTGAAAGGTTACACCCAAGCTGTGTGCTTTCTCCTCCTGTTTCCCCATGAAGTGAAGGTTGTGTCCCCACAGTAGGCAGAACAGACTCTTTAGCTGCCACCATTTTCACTCAGTGTACTTGACATAAAGTACCAATATGTGATGCTTTAACTTGAGGAGGATTTCAGCAGCTGCACATAAAGCCAAGAGGGAATGTGAACTGGAGCCCTTAGCAATTAACATGCCTAATTTCCAAAAAAGGCCACAAGGACAGATGTGGAGGTTTTTAGCACTAGTTCAGCCTGGCCATGAGCTCCTCCAATTGCAGGGCAAAATCTCCTGAGCAGAAGTGGTTGAGTTTCACAATTAGTCTGAAGCATGTTCAGAGTGATAACAGTATCAAAACCCAAGTTCTTTTATACTCCCAGATTTCCTCTTTCACAGTTTATCAGTTCCACCCTGCCAATCGCATCACTGCAGTGGAAGTCATCAATGCCACCAGTGCCTACTCCCCAAGAAATATCAAGGCATTAATACCCACCCCTCCTTTCCTCACAAACCCATTTCTGGTGGGTTTTAGGAATGTACTCTGTGTGTGTTTGATGGATCGTAGAGAGACAGCAGATTTCCTCTGGAAGAGGAAATCCTGCCTAGCTCTACACAACCACCATCCTACTTACTAAGCCATGAATTTCAGGGCAGAAAGAAACAAATAACAGATCTGGGTAAAACGGAAATAGAAGCTTTATTTGAGGGAACAAAGGGCAGAAATTAACAATGTCAATTCCTACTAATAGCACTACTCCTTTAACCATGGTTGTACAGCATGACAGGGCTATACAAACAATTAAAAGTACAATGAATATCTTAATGAGCATCACTTAGTATTTTTCACCAAACCCTTTACTTATCAGTGGGCAGGATTTTCCAGATACACTGACTAAGCTGCCCTTGGCCATCAACAAAGCTTGATGCCAAGCTGCAGAGAGTTCCTTGATGGTATTTCTCCTCTTTCTCATCCACTCAAACCCTTTCATTCGGCTGTACCAAAAAATTCCCCATTACATCAGAATGCCCTGACTCATCAGTAACAGATAATAGCTGCAAGAAAGAAATACAGTCAAAAGCTTCGTGGTTCTTAGTCTTACAGCTCTGCATGGCCAAGCCAGGGATGTGCTAAGAGAAGGCCACTGCTCCCAGCTTCACCTGCTTGCTAAATCAAGGTCATGTACAACAAGGCAGCTGCTGGAATGATCTGCTTTTGTGTTGTGTCCAACAATGAGTTGCTGATAGTGCATGACAGGCTTCATGAGGATTTATTTTATTTGTTTCAACTGGATTCATTTTAGATTAATTTGTCAATTTTCCACCTTGTCAGTCACCCCTGTAGGGACATGGCTGGAAGTGCAGACAGAAATCCTTCCCTACCTCTCACTACACTGTTTTTCACCTCTTTAACCCTGTACTGAAGCCTGCATCTCTGATGCAGTGCTGCCTTGCACTGTGCTGACATGTTCATTAAGTCATCTGAGACAAGTACTAGACGTTTGACCTCAGGAACATAACCCCAGGACATGCTGTAGCTGGGGCACCCAACCTTTTACATGTAATTTGGGGGGGCTTACAGGTTCTCCAGCTCTTCCTGCTCCAGAGGAACCACCAGCAGTGGTTAATCAGAATGAATCACTGCTACCCCAGTGGCAGTGGTCCTATAATGGTCTCTCTCCTGGCCTGGGTATATACTGGAAGGCAGTGGGAGGAAACAGAGCATCCAGCTAAATTTTGTCCCCCTTTCCTGAAGGAAGGAACAGTTGTATCCGTTGGTAGGAAGTAGAGGCTAGACAGGCCCCAAAACAAAAAGCATGCAAAAAATCTAATGCTGCTCTTTACCTGCTCCTAAGTCTAGCAAAGCATGGTAAATGCAGACCCACAGCCATGTCATTTTGGTCAAGCACCACAAAACTAAACTAAAGCCAAGAGCTGCTATTTCAGTGCAGAACTCAACCTGATGAGCTGCTATCACAGAAACTGATGAGAACATACCCTGAAACAACCTCCTGTCCACTGCAAGGGACAACCTAAGCCACAAGTCATGCTGGCAGCCCTGAGATCACTGTCAAACACATGCCACTTGAGCTGAGCCTCCCAAGAGCACAACTTCTACCGCAAGCAGGGAGGGCACTGGAGCAGGGAAACACTGCAAAGTCAGTGTGAAATTCCCATAAGCCACTCCTGGCCCCAGGTCTTCCTTTATAAATAGGTATTAAGGGAAAGCAGGCATGATGCACATTAAAGAGGAAAAACAAAAGCAGTAGGAGACTGATTTACAAAGCCCATTTTAGCAACTTAAGAAGTTGCCAAATGCAGATAATCACCTATCTCATTATATGGCCTAGTGCATTTTTACCAATCTTTCCTACAACTTAAGATGCCAATGCAATCTCAGTGATCTCCCAAACTTTAAACGTAGGCCAGGCCTGATAGGACAACTGTCATAAGCCCAAAAGAGCTTGCATTTATCTGAGGAACCAATTCTATTTCTATTTCCTTCCTAATATTTTATGTCAACCAGAAGTTATTTTATAGGGTATTTATTTTAGACCAAAGATTGTCAGTGCTTCCTCGTGCTGAATGCACAGTGTGGTTTTGGTCTGATCTTTTCAGACACATGAATAACTACCCCATTTCATGCTGTCACTGCAATTATTTATCTGGACTGAGGCTTTCCAAATAAAAGACTCATTATTTCTTTAGTCAGAGATGCACTGAAAAACAACTGTTCACATGTTGCACAGGGGGGGAAACAGAGTCTTCCGACCTCTCCATTACCTAATGGAAGAATACACACTTCTAAAACAATAAATCAAAGACACAATGCGTTGCTCTGCTGCTTCATAATACAGGAACTGAGATACGGCTGACACACACAGAAGTTTAAGTAGGTGTTTCTGGCCAGACTTTCAGTTCAGTATCTCAGTTGTATGTCACTGTACTCTTCTCAGTAACAGCCCAGCTATGAGACCTAGAAATTAAACACAACAACAAAAATACCCCAAGACTCTTCACATCCTTCCGTACAATAACCTTCAACGCTTATCTATGGTTCTGGATACAAATCCACCAGCTCAGCTGTTTGTTTTTTTTTAAAGTGTACTGATGGCACGTACTACCAAGCACCAAATTAATGCTACATCTGGATCTGTGCCATCTGCAGAGGCAAGAGCTGTAACTGCAAGGTGAAATGGATCAAAAGCCTTGAATTAAGTCCTTGTTTAATGCAGAAGGAACCTGTGCTGTTAAACCAGAAGAGAGGGTGTCTATACTATGTGTTTAATGACCTCAACACAATTAATAACCTCAATTTTAGTCTCCAGAATCTTTGGGTCAGACAAAGGCTAATACAGTCACATGCATTGGTCATTACACAGGAGTGCGAGAAGTGCCATCAGCAGCCACCTCCCAGCCACATAAGGACTTTACTGTGCCAGTGGTTTAAGCCAACCTCCTTGACTTTACTTTGGGATTGGCTGCAGGAGAGGTTTCACACATCTGTGGCTGTCTTTGGATGGCAGAGAAGACTGCTGCCTGACACTAAAGCAGTCTCTTACCTCCCAGCCAAAGTGCTTGTGGCCTGACACAGACCTGGACAGCAACAGCATGACAGCGACTGATATGCAGAAGTCCAGGGTTCAGGCTGTGTTTACAGAATCATCCTGGGCAATAAAGAAGCTGTTTTTACCGTGTTTTCTTCCTTTAAGAGTGGCAACTGCTGTCTCCAAACAGCGGAATAGGAAATGAAGGAGAATTTGCTCATGCAGCTCCTTAAACTTCTCTGCTAGTACACAAAGCTCAGTGAACAGCTTGGGAGGAAAAAGCCTCCATCGCAGGGTACGTTACATGTGGGTCTGATGTGCAAGGTGTACCTGAGAGCAGAGCAGGGAGAGTAACGAAGCCTGTCCAAGGTACTCTGGGTGCTGCAGCAGCTCCTGGCTCAGGGCATGGGCCTCACTGCCCCAGGAGCTCAGCATCTCGGGCTGCCATGTGCTTCTCCAGTGGCAGCCCGCAGAGCCTCGCTGAAGGCTCGCAGAGCTGGTTCTAACACGGTCTCTTCGAACTGCTACTTCCTTTAAAAGAAGCAATTTCAGTTTCTTGCTTTTGCCTTTGTCCTCAACCACCTTCAATCCCCGAGGAGGTCTGCATAATCAGCAATGGGCCAGGACATGGTCTGCATCACAAGGTGGGGGGAAGAAAAGGCAAAAGAACAGGCCTGCTAGCAACAACCCCCTCCAGCCCTTCCTAACCTCCCTTGTTGCAGGAGGCAGGATCTCCACCACAGGCAAACGTCTCCCAGACTGGTACAAAAGGCCTTTTTGGTCTCAAAGCCACAGGAATTAGCACACACTGACACTGCCTGCTCTGTAATTTAATGCCCTGGAGGGAAGCAGTACGTACCACATGCCAAAGGTGCTTTTAATAAGAATGGTTATTAAGGAAAGCAGGGGACACAGATGTTTGCCGCTCAGAACAGCACTGAAATAGATGGTGCAGAATGTAGAACAGAGCAAGCCTGACGGAGGGGCTTGGTGATGCTTCACATGCTGAGGTTTTCAACTCCAGCTCCTGCTCTTATCTTTAAGCACAAAATCAGGCCCAGCTTCCACCAGAGGCGGCTGCAGTGTTCGGTGGCCTTCAGGGCAGTGTTTCTCACAAAACAGGGATTCAAAACAAGGATGTTTATTCTTCTAACAGGTTGTTTTAATCTTCTAATCACATTTTCTGAAGCTGTTTGCACTGACAGTAGCTTTGTACCCTCCAGCAAAATGTAGGAAATGGGGTGTGAGCCAGGAAGGCACATTACTAATAGCAAGGGATAATATTTGGCTTCTTTTCCCATCCCTTCCTACTCTTTTTTACTGACCTTGTTTCAGCAGAAACATTCCAAACAGCTCTACTTCATAGTAACATTTGTCACCTTTCTTCCAGATGGGAAGGAAAGCTCTAACTTCACTGCTAGCACATGCCTTGTTTTGTGACTGTGTTTTGGTCCAGGAGAAGATGCTGCACAAATGGAGGCACTAAAACTTGTGTCTTTTGCTTCCCCAGTTGCTGCACCAGGTTCCTGGCTGGAGGAAGATCCTTTCCAGTGCTCAGCCAAGGGCCCAGTACCTGCCTTTGCCTCCAGCAACTGTGCTCCAGAGGTAGGTTGAGAAGAAGCTCTTGCCCCTGGTCTGCCAAACCTGCAGCCTGTACCAGGTGCATGAGAAGGCACAGGGAAAGAAGGAAAAGGAACAGAGAGCAAAGGAGCAGCTATAAGGGATTTAGTTTCACATTAAAGGTTAACAGTAGGCCACCATCAACTCCACAGATGCTCTTCTAACTCTTCCCTTTCCATGCTTATGCCTAAATTATGCAAAATTTCCTTTTTTCTGTAAAAATGCTTTAGTAGTGGGACCAGCGTGGCACTTTGCTTGTATAAGACAAGTTTTCCTTAAACTGTGTGTTAATATCCTCTTTATAAATAAGGATTTGGCACATGAAAACAATGGCAAGAAAACAAAACTGGCCATACTCCACAGTTCAGTATGTGCCTCCATTAGCTGTTATATGCCTCTTACCCAGCCCAGCTGGTGCCTGCTCTCTGCCTGCTTAGTCTATTGATAAAAGTATTCCCCTTGCTACAGAAGGGAAGACAAGAACTGTTCTTGAGAGTGTGCCACTCCAGACAAAATATTAAAACCCAGTTCAAACAGAATAAGATACAGAGTCCTTATAAACAAGGACAGAAAACAAATGGCAAAGGTTCCCCTGCAAGCCTCAGATGTCTGGAGAAGCTGCTGTTTTGGATACAAGAGGAGACAGAGAACCTTGGAACCAGACACTGAAGCAGCTGACCTTCGAAGAAATCTGCTAACCCTTTAGATGAGGTTGGTGGGAACACCAGAAGTGCTGAGCCCTGGATATTTCCCTGTATGCCAGGTAATACATTCCATTTGTTGCCCATTAAAGAGCTGAGTGGGAAGCAGTTCTTGCACGACAGGGCATTAGCTCTTCTGCCACCAGCTACAAGAGGACCCTTTTTTGTTTCGAGCATCTCCCTTGCCAAGGTCTCAAGACCAGCTAGAAACAAGTAGGTGTGTTAATCCGAGTAAGACCTCACTACAAATGCCATAGCAGAGCAATCTAAACCATCTTGATTCAGTGGCTGCTTTCCAAGGACTAGAATGTATTTTCCTCCTACGATATTTATGGACCTAGCAGACTGGTCCTGCCCTCACTGAAGTTAGTGGGAGTTCTGCCCTTCACCTCAGTAAAATACAGCCAAGCCCTAGGATGTGACAGATCAAATTTGGACAGGCACTGGTGTTGCAATGGCTGTGGTACTCTTGAGTGCAGTGTGCTGGCACTCACCCTACCTTGAGAAGCAAGAGACTGCTCAGCTCACAGCTGTTCACACTACAGATACATAAAGCACAGATCAACTACAATACTCAATTGTGGAGAAGCTCGATGAGGGAGGAAAGCTTTGTTACAGTCCAGTATTAGTTACAAACACTTCATATCTTAATGCCACTTTATGACATTGTTAAACAGCAGCCAAGGTAGGAGCATAAACTGTACAGTCCCCCCTCCCCAGTACTTAATTTGAGAAAAATCACAGCCCACTTTTGTAAAACGCATTAAAAGTTAAGATTGGATGAAGTTAAATATTCCTCAGTTCATTTTCATTTTCCCCAGGCTTTGTTTCTCCTGTTAATGTTCCACAACCAATAGTTCAACAGTCAACTGCCACGTTTAAACCCAGAGCCACAACTGTTGCGGCTGTACAACACCACAGACGCGACTGTTTTCAGCGCTGTATTGTTCGACCTGACCGTTGGCAAAACCACTCTCTTCTTGAGTTTAGTGCTCCTAAAAGGCCCAAGCAAGCCTTTTAACTGCGGGTACTTTCGTGCTATGAACACAGAAGAGTTCTATTGCAAAATGATCTGCATGCCTGCATCTTTTTATGCACAAAAAATGGAGTCTTTTTTGCTTTGGAACTGCAGCACTTACCAAGGAGACCGATGCCAATCAAGTGTTTTATCTCGCTTAAAAATGAGAAGCAAAGAAAAACTCTGCAAAGGAGAGAAAAGAGCCCAGTAGATCTGAAGTTAAGAGTGAGACAAAGGACAGGCAGGACGGTGGACTTCGGCAAGTTGCACTCGGTGGTGGCTGGAAGCCCGTCGTGCAGGACAACGCAGACGCGAGGAAGCAGCGGCTCTAATTCCAGTTTACCCAAGTTTTTCCCCATCATTTCCCCCCTCCCTGCACCAGCCAGCGAGCAAGATGAAAAGGTGCTAAAGGGAATTAAGACAGAGCTTACCCGTGCACTTCTTTTTAAAGGTTTCGTAGTCTACCCCTTGGTCCCCGGGGACGATGGTAGAGCCGTTGTACTTAAAAGTCACCCTTTGGGAAGGGGAAAAGACAAGGAGAGTAATACGTTTAAGTCAGCCTTTGGGACGGGGCAAAGGGAAGGCGAATAATTCATTTAAGAGTCAGCCTTTGGGAAAGGGGAAAGGGAGGGGGAATAATACATTTAACAGCGTTTAGAAAAGGGAAAGAGGAGATGGGGAAGAATACACTGAAACCCATCCTTCGGGAAGAGGGATGAGGAGAATGTCTATCAAAGTCACCCTTTGGGAGGGGGCAGAGAGAAAGGCACAGAGCCCCGTGCTCACTTACCAGTTCACGTCCGTGGCATCATCCCTGACGAGGTTGTACGCCTCC
>JANRGW010045688.1:0-20899 GCA_024733675.1 Psilopsiagon aymara | reverse complement strand
CGCCCCGCTCCGACCGGCGGCATTTCCTGTGCCGGCCCGGGGGGGAGGCTGCTTGGTGCCGATGCCGTGGCTCCCTGGGCCTGCTCCCGCTGCGAGCCGGGTCCGAGGCGCCTTCCCCCGGGCGCTGTCGTTGCCGCTTTGTTCCCGCTCCCTCTTTTGCGCCCCGGTGGACGCGGCCGGTGCGGCTGCCGTGGCACGATGAGGATGCGCGGCCGGGGCCGTGCCGGCGATACCCGGGGCCCGGTGTCGGCCGGGGGTGAAGCGTGTCCTGGCTTGGCCGTGAGAGGGAAGCGGTCCTTCCGCTGCCCGCAGTAGCGAGCACCGGTGAGTAAATGACTTCCATCGGTAGTCTTTGGTTATATCCCAACTTGTTGACACAGCCGAGCGTTAATAACACCGCCAGGCAGCGATAAAACCATCCTTCTTTTCACTCGGATTTTCAGGTTAGGATGTGCACGGTTTCTTAATTGTGTTATTTGTTCATCACGCCGTGGTTTCAGCAGCATGAGAGGATTGGTGTGCTGCTAACAGCTTTCCTTTTGTTCCAGAAGTACTGCAGAGCCGGCTGTCATGGAGGGAACCAGGCAAACCAGGATCTGTCGTCCACACAAGATAAGCGAGTCCTCAAAGGTTTGTGTGTTTTGTGTTGCAAGAAAATCCCAAATTACACAAATAACAAGAAGGATCGTGTGTGTGGATGTAATGTTGTAAAGGCTATCTCTTGAAATGAAATGTTTTGGAGGAATGTGGATATTGAGAGGTTTAAAAAGGGATATGAAAATGGTGATCTGCTTGCTCAAATATTTTGATAGGAAAAGTTGCTACCCAGGGATTTTTAAAAAAAACCAAGGAAAAATCATCAGCAAATGGGCATCTGCTCACTGTGACCCATAACTCCAAAAAGAAACCCACATCATCGCAGCACAGTGTTTTTGCTGCATCAGAAATTCAGTCATTGAAGGCAGTGCATTTATTTTTGGGATTTTTCACACTGATCCATCTCACAAAGTCCAGGGGAGACACAGAGGCAAAGCTGAGATTGCTCTTTAGGTTTAGATTCAGATGAAATTGAGTCTAGATCCTGCAAATAGGGGTTACTCCAGTGAACTCAAGATGTTTTCTTCGAGTTGTGAGGCTGATTTTCTTTGCATAGCATTTCTGTCTGCACAAGTGTATTGACTTTAGTTGGGAATCCACAGAAGTCCACCTTAGGCAGGTCTTTATGCAGGCCACAAGAATAATGGCCTAAGGCGTACAAGATGTTGATATCGGCTGCAATTAACGTTCACTTTGTTTCATGCCAGTAGAAACTGCTTTTCTGTTCTGGGGTGAGCACTAGGTTACAGAAGCTGCAGAGCAAGTACCCTGTACTACCAACAGCTAGAAAAGATAAACTTTCAGTGCCTGTATCTGTCTTCAAAAGTTGAGTGAAACAAATCTCATTTTCTTTCACATCACTGATGGGTAGTGGTACTGCATTAACGATCTGAAAGAAATTAGATCTTTGAATGTGAAAAGAAGTTAAAACACTGCTCTGATACGATGGGTAAAAGATAAATAGGGCTATTTTTTTAAATGCATCCCTACCAGTGTAATCTGTCCTTGAGCACTGATGCTGTCTGCCATTTAAGTGGTTTAGTCTGAATGTAATAATAATTCACTGCATTAAAAATGAATTAACTAGACAGCATTGTTTTATTTTCTTGCTGAGACAGCAGCTGTCACTTCTGTTAAACTTAGAGTTACTGGATAAAGCTAAAGCTGTTCTACAGAATATAAATAGCTTGAGAAAGATGTTCATGTTTAGTATTGAAACTAGTGTGGGTTCTGGAGCATGTAGCTTTCAGCTTCTGTTACTTGCTCACTGAACAAATGAACTTGGTAAGAGGTTGAAACATGCTAATGTATTCTGAGGCCATCCAATGCCATACACCATGATCTGATGCTTGATTGCTGAAGTAGCAGCAGTTCTACCTGGCAACAAGGCTTTTAGGAGTACAAGTTATCGGGCGTGTTTGCAGTAAGGCTGATGCTGCTGACTCAACATCCAACCAAGTAAATGGGGATCTCTGGCTAATCTTATGTTCTGGTGTAATCTTGTTATGCATGATAGTGTATTAAGAGAATATTAGAGAGAAATAATCAACCAATTTACAGACAAGAGGGAATATGTAATCCAGTAATTGTCCTCCAGGAGGCAGATGCACAAGAGGGTGCAGTAACATGTTATGTTATTGTCTGTTCATCCACTATCCTTTATCATAGTTGCCACAGAGCAGTGGTTTGTCCTTTGCCGTATTTCTTATTCTTCCCATTTCCTCCATCCCCTCATCTCTGCTTGGGCTCCTGTATGATGCCACCTTTTCTCAACCTCAAATAATGAAGAAAAAATGCTTTACAGCCCTTAAGCCCCATTTTTCTTTTCTGATACAAATGTCTGTCAGTTTTACTGCTCAGTCAAAGTTACTTTGTTGTTTATGCCATAAATCCGTTTTTAGGTTCAGAGATCTGATGAGGTAGTGAGTATAAGGCAAATTAAAAAGATTTTATTCAGGAGACTTAAAATTATTGGAGCCTCCTCACTTACATTGGTGTAACTCTGTACGCTTGCGTGTACAAAGCTACTCCAACAGAAGGCTTTTTGGCAGCTGGTCTCCATTGTTTAGAGAAGAGCATAAGCAAAACTAACTGGGCTTTCACCTAAGAGCCGCACATTTGGCTATTAATATGGATCTCACCACTGGTGAAATGCCTTTCACTGTACCACCGACTGCTAAAAGGCAGACGTAAGAGATGAGGCTCCCATTGTTGGTGTTAGCTCAGGAAGGCTGGCTGCCATCATGTCTGGCCAGTGGTGAGCTGCGTGCCTCAATCCTGGTTATCTCATCAGATAGAAGCACAAGTACCAAATTATATACACAAAGCACGTATCTGAAGCAAGGGTTGCATGCAGGGGACAAAACGTAGCTCTGTGACTTGAATCTTTCCCACCCAGATGGGTAGGAGGTTGTCTCACCGTGGTTTAACCAACCCATTAATGGCTTAGCCATACAGCAATAGTCATGTGCTTTCTGTTTGGGAAACCAGGAAAGCCACGGATAGTCAGGGTTTCTAGAAGAAGCAACAGTTTGATGAAGGAAAGGTTGAATGCCTGAGAGCCTTGAAGAGACCTCAGGTTATCTCTGTGACTGCTTGCCATGTAGATGTGGGCTGAGGTGACTTTCAGGATGTCACTTCAGGGAATGCAGCCTGAGGGTGTAGAACCAGGCAAGAGCCAGGGTCTCAAAGCCAGAAGTGTTCTGAGCTAACTTAAAGATGTGATTCCTTTCCACCTCCTTTCATTTCTCTTGCATGTTCTTACAGGCTCTGCAACTCTGCCTGGTTTGGATTTGGTAATTAAAGTTATGTATTTGCATTTAACTTAACCTGACTTTTATTAAGAGAGATCAGAAGGTAGCTGATAGTAGCATCAAGCATACCATTCCTCTAGAAGGAAGGCCCTGAAGGCTGCATTGCCTGACATATTGGGGTGACCAGCCCCTTCAATACATGTTCTGCAGGACATTCAAGGGTTAACAAAACATTTCCATTTTGGTTCTTCTTAAGACTAGTAATGTGAGTCTGTGAGAAAGAGGCAAACACTGTTTGCCTCAAAAGCTCTGCGGCACATACAAAATTGGTGGAAAGAATGTCTGGATCAGAGGCATCCCATAGGGATACTTAATGGACGTGCTCTGGGGGCATTTTCCCCTTTCTTTAAGAGAAAAATACTTAGTTTTTGTTTTAATGAACACAATTACCTTGGCTTCTGGAAGCAAGTAGAAATCTCATGGGAATAAGTTATCCACATGTGTGGCTTTGCACATAAATAAACAGCTATTATTTTTTAATGCAGTGTGTGTGCCTGTGACAACACAGAAAGAAAGAGGGATTTTACCCTAAGAAGCTTGGAAACGCAGAGTTCTGAAAAGATTTAAGAGGGGGTAGCTGTCAAACAAGCACTAACCCAAACAATACATTTAGCAAGTAACTCAGCTGAGAGGAACTCTGTAAGGAGTCATTTGGGGGACAAGCAAGAAAGAAAATGTCAGCAAGATGTCTTGAAGACAATGCGTGGAAGAGTTTCAGAAAACTGTGCCTGTATAAATCATGAGGAAAGAGGTTTAGATGCAGTACTTTGGAGGAGGTAGGAGTAAATTATATGTATACAAGGGGAATAGGAAGCAGTGAAAGTCTGCACAGGCCTTTCAAAGTGAAGGTGAGGGGGCTTGGGTACTCCTACTATGTTGCTTGCCAACTGCTTCAATCAGAATTAATCAAAAATGTGCATCACAAGTGAGCTTTGTCTCATGATTTGATGAGGAGACACTTTTGTACACACTGAAGTTTATCTTGGTGAAGATAACACCTGCCTAAGTGTTTGTGCATTCCAGGTGTACAGGTGGGATGACCACTCCAGTCTGGTTCTTCAGAGCCTGAATGAGCAAAGGCACCGAGGCCTCTTCTGTGACATTGTCCTCGTGGTGGATGAACAGAGAGTCCCTGCCCATCGGAACCTCCTTGCTGTTTGCAGCGACTACTTCAACTCTATGTTCACCATTGGTATGAGAGAAGCCCACCAAAAAGAGGTAGAACTTTTCGGAGCCTCTTACATTGGACTTAAGGCTGTGGTAGATTTCCTTTATGGCAGTGAGCTGTCTTTAGATGGAGGCAATATCGACTATGTGCTCGAAACAGCTCACCTGCTACAGATCTGGAAGGTGGTCGATTTCTGCTGCGAGTACTTGGAGAATGAAGTCAGTGAGGAGAACTATTTGTACCTGCAAGAGCTGGCCTCTATTTACAACCTGAAGCGCCTTGACTCCTACATTGACTCTTTCATCCTGAAGAACTTCGGCACTCTGTCTTTCACTCCGGACTTCCTGCAGAACATTTCCTTGCAGAAGTTGTGCCAATACCTGAACAGCAGCAATGTGCAGCAGGAGTGTGAGCATGACTTGCTGCAGGCTGCCTTGCAGTGGCTTACTCAGTACCCAGAAAGGGAGAATGAGGCTTACCAGGTTCTGGATAACATTCATTTTCCCCTGATACCTAAAAGTGATCTCCTCCACCGAGTCAAGCCTGCTGTCTGCTCTCTTCTTCCCAAAGAAGCAAACTGTGAGGGGTTCATAGAAGAGGCAGTGCACTATCACAACAACGTCACAGCTCAGCCGGTGCTGCAGAACAAGCGGACAGCCCTGAGGACCTGTGAGGAGAGGCTCCTCTTTGTAGGTGGGGAGGTTTCAGAGCGCTGCCTGGAACTGAGTGATGATACCTGCTTCCTGGACACCAAAAAGGGGCAGTGGGTAGCAGAGACCCCTCTCCCAGCCAGACGAAGTCACCACTGTGTCGCAGTCTTGGGAGGCTTCATCTTCATAGCTGGAGGCAGCTTTTCAAGAGACAACGGAGGGGATGCAGCTTCAAATCTGCTATATAGGTATGATCCTCGCTGTAACCAGTGGATAAAGGTGAGACTTGAGATGTATTATTTCTCTGTTTAAAGTCCTTTATATTTAGAGTGTTTTTTCCTTTCTGGTGGAAGGACAGGGCTCGTTAGAACAGCCAGCATAGCAACACTTGCAAATAGGAATTAAAGCTATTTAAGCTGAAAAAGCAGCTACTTGAATCCTCTGTGAATTCTTTGTGTACACACACAGCAGAAGAGTTTGGGGGAGATTTTCAACATCACTTGAGATTTGGATGCCTCATCTGTGAAATTCTTGGTCAGCATCCACCTGCAGCTCTTGAGAGTACTTTGGGACTAATGCTACAATGGACTTAGAGAGGTGATTGTTTAGTTCATCTTTCTCAAGCAGGAGCACGTACAACTAAATCAAAACTCGGTCTGATGTAAAAAGAATGTCTTTGATTCTTTATCCAGTGTCTCTGTACTAAATATCTCTTAGAACAAGCTATTTGCTTCCAGTCTGCTGTAAAACCGTCCAGTCAGTGCAGATCATGAACCAATCATCCCATGTGGTTCATTTGTGGTTTTAAGTGATTCCAGTATATGTTTCTTGCAGAGTTTTGGAAGGAAGCCTATGTAAGACAAAATTTATAGAGTAATCTGCCTCTTAGATGCTTCCTGTTGTCCCCTTTTTTGGAAATGGATGCTATGTAACATTCTGTTTCAGAAAAACAAAAAGTATTTTATGAATATAATGGTCAAAACCAGTACCTCTTCTTCCCAAGTAAATGGGAAGAAGAACTATTCTATCCTTAAACATGAATATACTTCAGTCACCCTGCTTACCAGATGTTTGAACATATCAGCATGTTGTTCTTTTTGACAGGTTGCCTCCATGAGACAGCGCCGTGTAGATTTCTACCTGGGAGCTGTTACTGACATGCTGGTAGCTGTTGGTGGCAGGAATGAAAACGGAGCACTTTCTTCAGTTGAGACTTACAGTCCTCAGAAGGATTCATGGTCCTACATAGCAGGCTTGCCCAGGTAATAGACATGTTTGGAAAGTTATCCTGTGTTTGAAGAACACTTGTAAAGGGAGCTGATGAATGGGTATCCCTAGAAAGGAGGTGAGGGGATATGAAACCAACATGGTATCTGCAAGTAACAAACCATATCAGCATTTGGTATTTGAGCAACCACCTCTTCCATGACGGCATGCTTCGTGTCAGCTTGGTTGGCTGTAATACTTATGCTGAGATAACTCTGAAAGATAAGAGGAAGAGTTCTCTGAATTCTGCTCTACTACTCTTAAAATGTTTCTCCTAAGGTCACAAGGAACTGAATCTTCTCAGAGGCACTGTTTAGATCTTGAGCAAAGGCTTTTTGTAATTTATTTGGCCCTACTTTGTCACCTTGGTGTGATGGTTTTCCTTGTGAGGTGTTTCTGGCTGCTCAGTTTGTCTGTTGCAGTTAAACCACATTGACCTGTATTGCAAATAGGTAACCCTGGCAAATGTGACCTCTCTTTATCTCAGCTTGAGTTAAAACTTCGCTGCTCTACTTCTGAGAGGTTTTAGTACTGCAGTTCTTGTAACAGCAGCACAGGACATTTTGAATCAATATGTGAGTGGTGACTTCATAAGAATGGTAGGATAGCATTTAACTTTCAAAGAGCTATTCAGGTTTAGTAATAGTTGACATCCATGGAAATTACAAGAGTATTGGCTATGTGGATGGTTTTCTCATGTCTGAAACCCACGACAGCAGCACCAGCAGCACTTGCTTTCTTAATGGCATCACAAACAAGATAATTGCAGTCTGATTTCTGAGTTGAGGCTTCTTTCCCTTTTTCCCTCAGCCGCAGAGCTGCACAGTCAGAGGCGCCTGTTACTCAGTTCTATTTTGGGCTGGTGCTGCAATGTGAGTGTGATCCAGGCTAACAGCTGGGCTCAAGTGCTCTTCAGAACCAGGGTGCTTTTATCCACTTCCTTTCTGCTCACACAGGCAGATGGAGCAGTCAAGGCTAAACAACACAATCATTTACCTGAGAAGCTGTGTGCAAGAGCATCTTCAGTTCTAAGCCTTAGTGTTAACTGGGCTGACCTGTGAGATGCCAGTAGCATCTCACAGAAATTATAGCACTGCTCTTCTTTTCTCCTAAACATTTTTCTGAGAAATGTAGGTGTGACCTCACTGCCTTGATTGAGAAACAACCTTGGAACAGGTAGGGATGTTTCTGCTCATAAGTGATCCTGGGGAAGCTTGCACGATTGACTTAAGCAACCAGACTGCAAGCTGTCCAAAAAGGTGCAGTTTGCATGTTCCTCTTGCTACCTGAGTGCTGGCGTTGGGAATTTTACAGCTGCAGCATGTAAAAGTGAACTTGGACATAGGGCATGTTAATTTTTCATTCAATTGCGTAGCTGATCCACTTGGACTAAGCAAAAATCCCTCTTATGGGATAGATCCCACTTAAACTGACTTGGCTGGTCACTAAGCTGCAGGGTTGGGCTGTACAGTGACCCTTTCAAGTTACTGCTGCATCCTGAAAACATGGCATCCTGTCTTTCTGCCTGCTCTGTCCTCACATGCTACCTGTCCTTTGAACCAGCTCAAGTGTTTCTAGGGAACTAGATAGTGTCCCAGACTTCCATACAGCTACTCTCTTGCATGTTAGTATGTCTTTAGTTAGATCTTAATGGGACACTTAGTACCTTCATCTTTTCTCTCTTTTCAGCCCTCTTTGTTCTTTTGGAGAACTCTTGCCTTGGGCATCATGTTGTTTGCGACAGCCACTTCCCTGCACAGAAAGAATAAAGCGAAACATACATTATGCAGGTTGCAAAAGACAAAAATCAGCACAGAGGTGGACAAAGGAAAAAACCTTTCTGAATGCTGGGGCAGGCAGCTTGAGCTCAGAGGGTGGAGCTGCTCTGGGAAGGGATCTTTCCCAGTCAATGTACCTGAGATAAGTTTGCAGGCAGTGCAGGCAGGATAAGAAAGAAATCTGTGCTCTGTTCAAGACCGGAAGAAAGCATCTTAGCTGCAGCTCCTCCTGTGTACTCCTGCCTTCCCTTCAACATGCTCTTGAGCCAAGCTCTTTTTCTCCCCATCACATGATTTTGTTCCTCAGACTGATTTTAGATACTGTTTTCACTCAAATAACATCTCCCCCAGCCCTGTTCTAGCAGCATTCCCCTCACATAGGGGAAGTCTGAAGCTCCAATCCTGATTGCCTGGTTAGGCGTGTCCCATTTTGGCTGCCCTATTTCCTGTACTTCATGAGGGTTCTTTTGTCCTCTTGAGTGCATGGCCACCAGAAGCAGGGCAGAGACTCGTGGAAGACCTTTCCCTGGAGTGATGGGCGCACCTTGAGGTCATTCTGGTGTGGGGGCTTGTATAGTTCAATTTGAGCTGTGTGGGGCTGGATTCTCAGAGGTTGTGTTTATTACAGCTTCTATTCTGAGCACCCAGAAAAGGGTTTAATTTTTTTCTTCCCAAGGGTTATAGCTTGCCATGTTTGTGAATATTTCCAGGGGAAAGGCTCTGGTTGCGTTCTTGACACATGCCTCCTGTCTGATGCCAAATCCTGTGTCTGTGTTGCTGTACCCAGGCACAGTCACACTACCCTAAAGAGCTTTGCAAGCTCTTTTTTGTCTCTTCTTCCCTCTTCTTCCCACCCAGTGTAGTCAAACCAACAGTTGTTTTCTCTAACCAGTTTCCTGGAAGGAGCTGAGCTGTTTCGACTGAGATACTGCTGTCTTAGTCGAGAAGAAAACACAGCCTCTTGGGGCAGATGCTTAATGTGGAAAACCAGCCAAACTGTCTGAATGGTGGACCTGGTTCAAGTCTGCTGCAAGTGAATCTTGCCTGACTCTCATTAGGGTCCTTGGTTGTGGGATACTTTTCCCATTCTTCAGAGAGGTCCTGTGTTTTGTTTTCACGGTTTTCCCAGGCTCTCTGGGAGCATTTGCTGCCATAGTTTCTAGCCCTGAAGGGAGCAGCGGTGGCTGACAAGCTTGGCAGAAGAGAAGTAGGTGCAATGTGTTCTCAGCTTGAATAGACCATGAAAAAAAGCCTTCTGCAGACATCAGTGAAATTAATTGAGTGGCCCTAGGTTAAAGTTTGGCAGAACAACTAAAAGCAGTTGTGAGAAGAAATGTGTTGGGACAGGTTAAGGAGTGATGGTATCTGCTCTGCTAGTTGTGTCATGAATAATCTCGCAGGGTTGCAGCAGGTGGACACTGAGATTCAAAGCAACCACAGTGTGCCTGGACTTTGGTTGGAGCAGGGGATTCCCAAAGCTTTATCAGGCCTGGCCAAGTATTCCTCTGTGCAAGAAAAGCGGTAGATTCTTTAGCATTTACTGAATGGTGTTGCTGGGTCAGAAACTGTAAGTCTGCAGCGCTGCATTGAGTAAGTCATTCAGAATCAGTGACTCGCTCTAGCAGCAGTTCTAAATTGAAACTCCTTTCCCCTTAATGCCTCTGTCTTCTGATCATTCTTACTGGTAACGCTGGAGAATACTTGATTCTTTCTGTTGGAGGATGTCTGTACCCACTGTATTGAAGTTTCCTGTCATGTTTTGTGTTTAGAAATGCCATGGGCTTGCAGAGAGGATCTCTATTGATTGTTTTCAAGTCGTGTATTATATTTCATTCCGTTTTCTATTAACGTGAAGCAGGGTATGTGCAATTTTGGATGAGCTTTTCAAAAGTCAGGCAAAGTGAAACACCTCCAGCGTATTTCAATGAGTAATCTCCTTGAATTGAAAAATAACAAATAGGTGGTTGATTTGATGCCTCAGATATGATTGCCTCTTTCAGATTACTTTTGTAGCTATTGCTGTTCACTAGGCATAGCCACTGATTGAGGGGAAAAAACTTCAGCTTTTTCTGTAGCTGTCTATGCTAGGCTGCATTCATGTGCTTGAGAGAAAATGTCTGTTTCTTGTTTACCTCTACAGAACTCCACTTTTGCAATTACTGTAGGGAAACAAAACTTCAACAGAGGTCACTCAAGTTTTCTTTAACTTGCTGCCATTTATTTTTAATTTTAATTAAAATGCTGAGTGTAATGTGATTGTTATCAGCAGCTCAATAATCCTGGGCTTTCTGCTGGATCCAATGTCATTGCACCATTCTCTTGGCTTCTCAAAATCATATGCTACTTGACACTGCCTCTGCAGCGGAGCGTGCTGCACGTCCTCCAGGTGGCTTGCTGGTTAGATGTGGGTTTAAAATCTGTTGCAATCTGAGAAAGGAGACTAATTCAAGTTGTCCATTCCACTTCTCAGATAGGCAGTCTACTTCTTAAGATTCATCCCTGGATACATAGAGAAGCCAAAGATTCCAGCAACCACACTGGGTGCCACTGGAGACATAAGCTCCTGGTTCTTGTCCATAAGAGACCACAAACAAGGTGGAGCAGCAGCTATGCACACTTCACCTGCCACAGCTTTTCTGGGAGGTGTGAAAGCTGGAGAGCATTGCTCAGGGTATGTCATGTCAAAGAGAAGCACTGAGCGTGAGTTATATGCTTCCGTGGTTAGGGAGATTGTGAACTGTGGAATTTTTGAGTTGTTTTTTGGGATAAAGTCACGTAACTTTGCTTAGCCCTCCTTTTTTTATTTTCTCATTCTTCTTCCTGTGTGACTAAGAAACAGTACAGTTCTGAAGTAATCTCTACAAGGTCTCCAGGGTTGGGGCTCCAGCCTCTGTAGTTGAAAGGTCTGTTCTGGTCACTTAGCATTCTTAGGCCAAGTGTGTCAAAGATTTCTGTGTTTCTTGTAGCAGGAGCCTGTTAAAAGATCTGATTCATACACCAGTAAGGGATCAGAAGCTTCTGTAGGCATCTAGAATAATAAATATCTTTTAGCTTTCTCAGAACTGTTGTGCTTTCGGGGTAAATGTGGGGTTTCTTTTCTATTCCACCTTTTCCTTTGGCACAAAAGTGCCTGGCACTTAGGTGTGTGGAAGAGCTTACAATACCATTTGCTGTTGGTGAGACTATTACCATGCAAAATAAAACCAGCTCATGCTTCTATCCACATTGTTTCAAGCATGTTCAGACATGGTTCAAAAGCATTCCAGGCTAAAGTAATGCTAATGTAGCTTTGCCTGCCATGGAGATTGAGTCGTCTTGCATCCTTGACTACAAAGGATGGTAGTAGAAGCTGGTGATACAGCATGAGGAGTATATTGCTCTGCAGCCCTATGGGTGTTAAATTTGGCTCTTTGTACCAGTGTGTGAGCCAGTTTGCTGTGGCTGATGCTGCATCTGCATCTTTTGACATGCCGCACACCCCAAAAAAGGAAAAAGGCCTGTGTAGGAAGGGTGCGTTCAAAGAAGATGATGCTGTCCTTGGCCTTGGCATTCTAAGAGCTCAGTGGGGTTTGGTTGGGAATATCCTCATGTGAAGTCACAAAAAAGCCTCAGAAATTAGGTTTGTAGTGGGTTTATTATACGTGATCAAAGGGGTTTTCTTTCTGCCCTGTGGAAATGGCACATGTGGTGTTGGTTCTGCCATCTCAGTATGTCTTGTTTCAAAATGTGGACGCTGAGGTATGATTGACTGAGGTCTGTTGCCTTGTCTTAGGGTGACCAGAGAAGTTTATTACCTGTACAGAAGTGGTAAAACAGAGTGATACTCATGAAAAGAACACTTGCATGTATCATGACTGCAGATACACTGGGCTATGGACAGTAGTGGGTAAGAAATGTGATATATGATTGGAAAAGAGTGGAAGGCAGCAGTTTTCTTGGTTAATAGCTACTGGTAAGTCTGAGAGGTATCATGATTATTTCCTCTTTTTGTCATAGAAACCCTTGCTGAATGTGGGTATTTTCCTCTCTGACCTTCTCAGACTGAGCCAACCCAAACATTGGAGCAGGAAAATAGGAGTGAAGGCCATGCCAACTAGAGCAGGATGGGTTACTTCTATTGTATGACACACTGTAGAGGATGCCTTAAAAAGTGATTGTCATACCTTAGCATTCTCCAGCGCAGGGTGGAGCACCATGAATGAGAATAATTACTTGATAACTAAGGGGATTAAGGATTCCTTTGTCTTCAGTTACTGTTTATTTTGTCCTTTAGTAGCAGTTGCTGTTGAACACTGTCTGTCTTGGTGAAATCTGGAAGCACTAAGCTGGATCATTTTTTGTTTCCTGTCCTAGGTTTACCTATGGCCATGCTGGAACAGTCTTCAAGGAATTTGTGTACATTTCAGGAGGCCATGATTACCAAATCGGCCCCTACAGAAAAAACCTGCTGTGTTACGACTACCGCACGGATGTCTGGGAGGAGAAGAGGCCAATGATTGTTGCTCGAGGGTGGCACAGCATGTGCACCTTACAGGAGCACATCTACTCCATTGGTGGCAGTGACGACAACATAGAAACCATGGCTCGCTTTGACATTCTGAGTGTGGAGTCCTACAGCCCTCAGTGTAACCAGTGGACCAGAGTTGCCCCTCTGCTGCAAGCAAACAGTGAGTCAGGGGTGGCAGTTTGGGAAGGAAAGATTTACATCCTCGGAGGCTACAGCTGGGAAGAAACAGTCTTCTCCAAAACGGTCCAGGTTTATGATAAGGAGAAAAATAAGTGGTACAAAGGAACTGACTTACCCAAAGCAATTGCTGGTGTGTCTGCATGTGTCTGTGCGTTGAAACCCAAAACAGAGGACAAGAAGAAAAAGACAAAAACAAGGAAACATCAAGATCGAGGAAGATGACTACTCCTGGGTTACCACCCTTTGATGGTGGGCTCCAAAAGGACCTTGTATTAAATAATTTCTATCTAACCTTAATTGTTTTTGAGTGTGGGGGGATATTCTGAAGCCTCATAAAATGTACAGTTGAATGTGGATTTGGGAATTAAGCTCATGTTTAAGATAAACACAACAAAAGAAACAAAAAAACACCCCAACACTCCAACTCTGTAAGGGGTGAGATAGCAAGAGAGGTTGTGCTGCTCTCCTGAATGTTAAGTCTCAGTCTTTTACTTCTTGGCTTGTGGCATTTCCACATAAATTGTATAATATCAGTGTTTTCAAAATAAGGTTTAATCTGTGGCTAAAGTGATAACATCAAGGGAGAGGAAGGAGGC
The DNA here is from genome assembly GCA_024733675.1 of Psilopsiagon aymara. Classification (NCBI taxonomy): domain Eukaryota; kingdom Metazoa; phylum Chordata; class Aves; order Psittaciformes; family Psittacidae; genus Psilopsiagon; species Psilopsiagon aymara. The sequence goes on along the minus strand of JANRGW010045688.1, from coordinate 7,344 downwards.
AGAGTACTGAGTGTCTGGTTTGAATTTACAGAGCAGTTCAGAGGGATTTAGAAACAGCTGCTAAGAGAAAATTAAATGGATCTTCACTGTTGTAAATCTTGATTTTTATTCTTTTTTTGTAACGTTATATTTCATTTACAATAGTTCTTGAGTTGTAAGTATCAGATTTCTGGAACCCAGGGGTGTTCAAAGAGGATATTGCTTTTGCTGGACGTAGGTCAGATCAGGTTGAAAAGCAATTCCACTGTACTCTTTAAGATCTTCCTATGTGGCTGGAGAATAGATAGGATTGACTGGGGCTTGGATCGACAGCATTATGAATTGGAAATCTGGGAAAGGAGAGATGACTTTTGCATCCCTTGTTGTGGCACTTTTCATCTCTAAACAAGTTTTCCTTGGGCTTTAAACAGTGTCCCAGATTGAATAAAAAATAAAAAATAAAAAAAAAAAACCACAACAAAAAAAAGCTATTGAAGAACTTGGAAGATTTGAGAATTTGGATGGAAACTGCACAATTTGCCTCAGGCTTCAAAGCAGATGGAACTCACAGAGCCCGCTGCAAGTCTGAGGTTTGCTGAATAGGGTAAAAGTGGGGAGAAGTAGCAGGAGGATCCCTCAGGTGGACTCAAAGTGGGAAGATATCCCTGCCTAGGCTGAACAGGATGCAGAAGCTGGGATCCACCTCACTTAAATCAAGGCTCACAGCAGTCATGGCTAGTAGCCAGTATGAGCAGGGTCCCATACTAGACTTTCCTGTCAATAAGCTTATTAACCAAGGATGATTAATTGGGGTTCCGTAATACTGAAGGAGAGCAACTTGGTTTTTACCTGAGCTAATAGCTCACACTGTCCTCCTTTTTTTAAGTTCAGAATGTCTTTCTTTGGGAGTTGCCTTTCCTGATGGGTTTGGTGGGGACTCACCAGTCACTCACCAGTTGTGCAACCAGACACATTCCCCAGCAAGACAGGTTCAAAAGGCAGAAACCCAAAATATACTTGGGCCTGTGTCTGGGGTCCAGACACTGGGACTGAACTGACAATCGTCTGTGAGACCCTTTGTGTCACAGTATCCTCTGCATACCAAGGAGAGAGATTTCCAACCCAAGTGTTAGTTCACCCTCTACAAACACAGCTGATTCTGCTGCAGATACTAAAATTCCCCGACTGTCTGGCTGGCTTTCAGGCATTCACCCTGGGGCATTTCACAAATGCACCTCTGATTCACAAGAAGTCAATCACCAGAAATCTGATACAGCCACTTCAGTTATTGTATTAATGCCGCAGACTAAATATTCCTCCTTCCCAAGAGAAGAACTTTATAGGCAGTTTTTAAAAACTTTTATACTTTTTTATACCGCATTTTGCTAACTCAGTCTCTCGTTTGCCATATATTGTTATTTACTGTAGAAGCTACTGCTCTGTAATCGTGGCCCTGCTGTTGCCATCAGGAGCTCATCGTTTGATGGCTCTGCTGGCCTTTGTGTGGTTGCTTGGGATGCGGTGCAGCTGTTGGAGCAGCATTTACATTCTCAGCATTGTCAGGCAGTCCGCTGTAGTTGTGACTATTGTACAGGCTCTTCTCCATAGCCCAGCTCGCCAGACATGCTGATAAACATGCTTTATTTGCAACTAGTGGGGATCTATAGGGACTTTGGTTTAAAGTCCTGCTGGGTAACTGTTGATTGTTGCTGGTTTTCTTCCCTGAATCTTCTTTCACATCTCCCTTGTGCACCATAGCTATGTACTTAAGATTTGCCTTCTTTATTTGCATGTGGTGTACATACAGCTGATATCCCACTCCCCTCCTTTTTTATTACTTTTTAACTATTTACCTCAGCAATTGGAAAACACTAAGAAAACATTTTTGCATTTAATCACATTTGAAGCTCTTGTAAATTAAAGAACTCTCACATGCATTATGAGACTGTATTTGTATTGAAAGTTGCTTCTGAATAAGTTTCTGGAGTGCAAGGAAGTTACAAATTTCTTCTTCAGTGCTAAGAAAGGATTTTAGAAAACTAATTGAAATTATTTTTGTGAAACCCCTTAAGGATTTTTTGGCGTTTTAAGAAAAAAAAAAAAGGCTCCTGGAGTTAGTCTTTCATTTGTGTAAATGATTTCTTTTAAAGCCTTTTTACACTGCATGAGGTAATGGTTATTATTTTTTACCCTAAAAATAAATTTAAATCCAACCAACCAACCAAAAAAAAAATTTATTAAGACAAACTCATTAATTAGAGTTTATTTTATAATCTGTACTCCTTGCTATGTTGACTGACAACTACTTAACTTTTCTTGATATTTTCATGTGTATAGGACATAAATTTCAATGTTTCGGTTAATGGGTTGCTTGTTCCTATATCCTCCCCTTTTATTGTGTTTATGTATTGCATTAATGTCTGGAAACAATAAATCCAGTTTAGATTATTGCATTCATCACCATCTGACTTGTGTATTGATTTAAGGGAGGTTTTCCACTTCCAGAAATTGGAGAAAGAATTTTGTAATTAAGTGGCATTGTTAATAGTGGAAACGTTTTAACAGGCAGAAGCTAAATGTAACATGAAGTAGAAAATTCACTTCTCTGCCCTTTCTGCATGGTGCTCCAAACCAGGCAGTCAGAAACTATTTTTCACATCTTTCGCAGGTGTGAGCAAAAGACCTGATCCAGTTTATACAGTGTTTTCAAATACAGCACTTAATGAGGAGTACATAAACACATTAGGACTTCATAACTTTAAACTTAATTTCAGGGGCAGAATAGAACCTTAGTGCTCATCAAAGCAAGCTTTATTTTTCCCAGTCCATTTTATCATCCCTTTGAAAACAGAGGCTAGAAGTGAGTATGGGACATCTCTCACAGTACCAGAGGCCACTGGGGTATCCTAGCTCTTGTTGCTGTAAGCATTTCCCCACTACAACGTGAAGAAGTTACTACCATTTGCACCTCTGAGAGCCACAGCAGTTAAGTTTGACAAAAGCACAGCCTGGCAGCATGGATTTAGGATGTTGTGAGCCCAGATATGGCTTATCATCACTCAGAAAATGTTAGGAGATAGCACATGATGCTCGACAATAAGTTGAGCTCCCAAGTGCTGAACTGCTCTGTGCAAACGATGTGCTGGAATTCTGCAAAAATGAAAGAGTATGTACAACACAAGTGGATTTCTACTCAGATTTTCGAGGTCTGAACAGCTCCCTGCGTAATTAAAATGGGTAGACAAAAGTCATATTCTTCTGGTCTGTGCTTCTAAGGAATCTCTCTGGCTCCTGCACCTAACTTCAACTGCAAGTTCTATAAGACATTTTTAGTTCTCGCCAGGAAGCACAAATCTTTCTTCCTGCCCTGGGGAGAAATAACTACTGCTCTCCCTCCTTTTAGAAAGGCACCTATTGCCAAATTGTGAGGAAAGCTCATTTTACCTGACACAGAGCAACTACCAAAAACCTCAGGTTTTCTCTTCCCACACTTCCATGCCTGTATCTCTGCATCAGCATTGTCAAGGAGCTGCTGCCTGTAACACCAACATTAGATAACAAATCCCTTGAGATGCCTTAAGGAAAAATCACTGACATAAGAGATGAAGTTGTTCTGAAGGCTTGAGAAAGAAGCTGGAAATATTTTTGTTAAATTGACATAAATGTGCCTGAGCATCTCTTTGTCTGTCTCCATAAGATCAGACTGCTTTCCTCCAAATACTGGTGTTTTTCCATGTGCAGTTTAGGATTCAGTATTTTTTAAAGTGACAGATTTTATTTTGGCTTCTTTCAGTTCTCTTGAATGTAATAATGAATGAGAAGCTGATTACTCCTTTGTGACCTTATAGCTTTGAGTTGTCTCACAGGCACTGGGTCAGGGCTGATGCATCCCAAGTCCAGGTGGAGGTATCTTGTCTGTGCTGTATGTCTGAGCACAAACCAGCTCCAGCTCCTCACAATTTCTTTCTCCCTTCTGACAACTCCATGATTCAGTGAGAGACAAGACAGCCCAGCAGCGGGTCTGTTGATCCCACATGCATTTTTTAGCATCACACAGGCTCGTTATGGAACTCAGAGTGGCTCTGGGAAAATATGTACCTTTGTTTATATCCTCATGGGTTTGCTGATAGAACATGAAATTGAGACATAGACTTGCAGGTCTTTTTTGAGACTGCAGCCCTAAAACTGACGCTTGCATGAGAGGAGAGAAGGCTCGTTTTGAAGATAAGGATGAGTAAGTCACGAATAATTCAGCCATGAGGTCTGCATAGATAAATGAAACACAGACCATACTGAGCCAAGCCTTCACATGATCTACTAGAGGCTTGCCCAGACTTCAAATCTGAGGTTGTCATGAACTGGTCCATATTGAAGTTCCTTATGTTAACAAATTAAATGTATTTGTTACAATTTCCCAGAAATTTAGAAATACAGAGTTTGAAGCCAGGTTTGCATTACTGCATTTTTGGAATGTAACATTTGCTATTGGTGTTCTTTGTTACTGGCTGATTGCGTCCACTCACTTCTGGCCTCTGCGATTCAGGCCACGGCAAGTTAAAACTTCTTCTGCAGCCTTGTTTCAGTCCTCTGGATACTCCGAAGTACAGGGCTTTGGGAAAATCTCAGGAGAGACTATCCAGTGATAGCAGCTGTCAAAAAAAAAAGAGGTTCAATAAGAAGGACCTAAAGAAGCTCTCCAAAGGAAGGAGAAGCACTTTATCAGGGTTGTAAAAATGTGTTGTTACAACCATGAGAAGCCAAAGGGACTTTCTTCAGCAGTGACTTCTGTTCCTTCTCACAGGCACCACATCATGTAAAAACAAGCTTTGGGCCCCTCTGACTACAGCAAAGACAGCTTCATCTACCTCCCTCCAGCAAAGCTCACAGCACCTCTTGGACCTCATGCTGGAGGAGCTATGTGGCAGCTTTGCTTGGCAGGGTACAGCAACAACACCTCTGGGGATGCTGGCCTAGATTAGGTTCATTTTAAATAGAAAACCTGACATACCACAAGACCGACAGACCCATAAGCAATCACCCCTCCTGGCAAGCCGATCAGGGAAGATAGCTGCTGCATGTAAATACCTAATGGTAGGCAGCGGTGAGGACAGAGGAGAAAGAGCTCCCTCCCCAACACTGTTTTTGTTCCATTATGGGCTCAAGTTTGGCACCACAATGGCCCCTTAGATTCTTGGTGCTTTAAGTAATGTTTCTAGGTTTTCCCTATGCAGCAGCCACCTTGTTTTTTTTGTGTCTTGATCCCTCAAAACACAGTACAGTGCCGTTTTCTTTTTTTCCCTGTTGAATCCCATTACCTGAATGACTGGGGAAGTAGCAAAGCCCTTATTGTGCCTAGAAACTGTTGGGATAAAAGTTCTTCATCTCTGAAGAAACTCTTCGGGGCTCCTAAAGCTCTGGCCGCTGGGAGGACAGCAGGACACCTCCCATACTGATCAACCAGTTCTTGCAACATTCCAGGAAGATAATCTCCTCCACCCTGAAAGAACAGAGGTGTGGGTCCCGGTTGCTTCAGAAAAGTCATACATATAAATCCTTCACCTTCTCATTGCTGTCATGAGCACAGGTCTTTTGATGCAGCAAAACTGTGAAGAGTCTGATTTGGAGGGCTGAGCCATTCCCAAACACTTTGCATTTGCTGTGGGATAAATACAATTATAGCAGTTACTGGGAGGCAGCTAACCTGGGAGTAGCTTATTCAGCTCACCAGCTAACATCAGACAACCCTTTATTTCCACAGCCATGGACCACGTTTGTTGTTGATTGCTTCACAAAGAGATTAACTAAGTACCAGGTTGTTAAGAACACTGCTTTACTCCATGAATCCTAAGAGCATGGCTTCACTGAAAGACATACAGCAGTTTTTTGAAGTAATACAGCATGTTGTTTGTGAGCTGTAATTCCTGGCCACTGGCATAAGGGATAGATAGAAAAAAACTGATTTGGGCACTGCAGTAAGTGGCAATGCAATAACAGACCATTAAAATGGCAAAAATGAATGATAAAAGAGAACTGAGGCGCAAACTTCCCAGCAGGTTTCTGCAAAACAATAAATTTTCCTTTTACAATAAAACTTGCAAAACTTGTATTATTGCAAAACACTCCGGTAAATTTAGAGTCTTTACAATTAAGCTGTATTAAGATGGGTTAATATTCGAAGGCGTTTTAAATGTTGCTGAATTACAAGACAATGACTTTATGCCCATGTCAGTTTTTTGCCGTCAGCTACAGCATTTAACAGTATTGGTATTTGAATTAGCCAGCTTTCAAGTGGGAAGTACTGTCCTCATTTGTATATCAGCTATTTGAAGGGGCTTTTTCCAGCAAAAACAGCCTCTTTATTTAGGCAGCGCTGTGGGCAGAAGGGAATTTTGCCTTCAAGCACATGAGCTACATAAGGGTTTTCACTCCTTTATTTACCTTGTAAATGAAACTCCCGAGGGAAGAGGGGGTTTCAGACCTTTGAAATGCTGTATGCAAAAGGCCTATACATCTGTCTCCCTTTTTTGTTCCTCTCTTTTCATATTAAAACAGTTTTCAATGCTAGTTCTCTGCCTTGGGACAGAAGAGCTACACTTGCTAGAAACACAAGGCAGCGACAGCACGGGTGTGCCGGCTAAAAGGACAGAGGCCGATACAGAAAATCATTCGATGTCATGAGCACACATGAAGTGCTGTAATGGGTAAAACGAGAGGGAGACATCCTTATCGGAGGGAGGCGGATCAATCTTCTTCCCATTGCCTCCTCTCTCAGCCGCCAAAGAAACAAAGTTAATTATTCCCCTTTCTTCTCTTCAACTTTCACGGTAACGTTAAGCTTTCCCTATCACTTGCATCCCAACTGAACGAGAGTTTTGTAGGATTTGGCAGTTTAAGGAGAAAAATAAAAGGAGTAAATTAGCAATTAATGTAATGGATTCTCGACTGGGGTTTTCAGAATTCGGTTATGAGTCAGTCCTCTCAAAATCATGAGACTGGCTTAGTCACTTGAGGTTTTTTTTTTTTTTTTTTTTTTTTTTTTTCCCAGATATAAACAATGAGCCCATTCCCACTCGTTATTTGGGTCAGACGTGGGACAGCTTCGCTCTGCCTCAGACGAGCATGATTACCTGACGGAGCAACCACTGCCGTGCGGCTTCTAACAGCCTCTTGAGGTGAACCCCGCATTAATTCCTCTGGGGCAGGCTGGCTACGTGCAGTTTTCCAGCCGCGTTTCTTCTGCACCGCTCTCCCTCACTGCAGTACCACAGGGCCGACAGAAGCCAACGACTGTACGGAACCACAGTCCAGTCGCCAGATCTCCTCAGCCTGGTCCTGCCTCCCGGCAGCTCCCCCTCCCCAAAAGGC
>JANRGW010045687.1:0-15805 GCA_024733675.1 Psilopsiagon aymara | reverse complement strand
CATAGAAGGCCACCAGATTGGTCAGGCAGGATTTCCCCTTAGTGAAGCCATGCTGGCTGTCACCAAGCACCTTGTTGGTTTTCATGTGCCTTAGTATGCCTTCCAGGAGAATATGCTCCAAGATTTTGCCAGGCACAGAGGTAAGACTGACTGGTCAGTATTTCTGTGGGTTACTCATTTTCCCCTTCTTGAAAATGGGGTTATATTTCCCTTTTCCCAGTCATTGGACACTTCACCTGACTGCCATGATTTTTCAAATATGATGGACAGTGTCAGCGAGTTCATTTGCCAGCTCCTTCAGGACCCATGGGATGTTGTTAAGGCCCTTTCCCACCCTGACTATTCTATGATTCTATGAATCTCACACTTAGTAGGATATCTTGTTGGTTTTGTTCACTTAGGAGAGTATTTTGGACCTAAACTGGATTTATGGATACCAGACTCATCACTAACATCCTCTGGCCTTTTGTTTGTATGCAGTCACTGGAAATGCAGAAGCCCAGATTGCTTAACTATGAATGTGACCATTTCCACCAGACTTTCTTCTGTTCTATTAAGCAATGGTTCAAGCATGGAAAATTTGCCATAGAGATGATGGTGACAGACTTTGAAGTACCAAAATATTTATCATAGAAACACAGAATGGTTTGGATTGGAAGGGACCTTAAAAGATTACCTAGTTCCACCCCCCCCTGCCACGGGCAAGGACACCTTCCACCAGATCAAGTTGCTCAAAGCCCCGTCCAACATGGCCTTTAACTCTTCCAGGGCTGAGTCATTCACAACTTCTCTGGGCACCCTGTGCCAGTGCTTCACCACCCTCACAGTGACTAACTGATTTCATTCTCTTTCCTATTAAAGTTTTCATAAATATGCTGTGAGTGGAAGCTCATACTCCTGGAGTACTTACTTCATGGAATCAGCAACATACATTCCATACAGCATAATACATAGTAATATAAATAACAAAATAATCACTTATTATTGAAACTTTTTTCATGTTCTGCATATGTGAGTTAGAGTCACACCAGCAATTCAGCTGGTGTAGAAAATTATATTAGACAGCATAAAAATAGAATCCAGTTTGATGTAATGCTTTTTATATTCAAGGAATCCCAACAACTTTATAGAATATATTGTTGTCAGGTGTCATTAAAGACCTCCCATTAACTGGGAAAAGCCGTTTCCTTCAAAAATCATTTAGTAGATGTTTCTAAATGTGAAACTAAAAAAAAAAAAAAGGCATTCTGAAACAAATTTATGTTACAGAAAGCAAGCTGGGAAGAGAACTGATATTTGTCCTGTCTTGGTTAACAGATTGTTATTAAATCTCTAAAATAATATTAAACAATATTTTAAGAAACTGACTTAAATACACAAGGGGAATAAAAGAGAATGAAAGTAGATATTTATTCTGAAATTTCATACTATTGTGACTGTATTTCAGAGTCTGATGACATATTATGCACATGTTCTTATTAACCTTCGGTCAGACAGCATGGGTTAAGATAGGAATATCATCCCAGGCATTATCCATTAATCTGGCTATCGCATTGCTTTACTGAGGTTTAGGATATATGGAAAATAACTCTGGGCTATATTCTGACACCTTTATCCATGCTGAATGGCATCTTATACAGCATCAAGTCCCACTAAATTCAGAAGGTAATATCCAGAGAAATGCATTAGTCAGTGTAGTAGAATATTGTCCTTTGGCAACATCTGCAGATGAAATTTACTGTCAAACATTACTGCATCAGTCAAAGCAGGGTATCAAAATGGCTTTGTATACAAATTTGAAACAGATTCTGAGATAGTGGCTCCCGATAATGTCATTTCACTCTCAGTGTGTGATTGCTTGCCGCAAAGCAGTAATGCCCATACAGCACTAACATTTTATCAAAAAATGACAGGCAAACCATGGATATGAGTATCAAAGTTATGATACTAAGACATCCTTGGGATGCCAAGTCAGGTAGAAATTTAGTGTGATGATCTTAAAAACTGCCTTAGTTCATTGTAGATGATCCTAGTCTATGGGGACTCAGACCTCTTTTGTTTTAATTTATTTCAAATTATCTTAAACCACACTTTAAACTGCTTTTTCCAGCCAATTAGACTATTTTGGTTTCATTCAGTCTATTTGAGTCTGTGTGAGAGAATAATACTGGAAAATATTATTGTAAGGCCTGTACTTGTAATATTGCTAATGGTGAGTCTCTCTCCGGTAACCTCAAAGAACTACATGCTCAAAGAATGTGTAAGGAAATGACCTTTGGGACAAATTACTAGAGAAAAGAAATGGCAAAAAATTTGCAATGGAAAACCTCTGGTGCAAGAGAGAATAGAGAGAAAGTATTATTTGATTTAGCCAGTTTTAGCATGATTTTAGTAGCCTGTGTAATCAAAAATCCCTGACACCAACTGATGAAAAATAGAAAAATGTTATTTTGTTATTCAAGATGTTACCATAATAAAAGCACATTAAGTACTCTTCCCACAGATTACCATTTTTGTTTTCAAGAGTAGGAGTTAAAGGAGAACCTTCACAGGCTACAGGGCCTTTCTTTAAGCATCTTTACCTTTGGATCTCATGTGGCTACATCCGTGTCTTCAACCAGCTTTCTAAGGGAGGCCCAGGTGTCTGCACATGTGAGAACATTCTAGGATGTCTTCTTGGGTACTGAGGAAAACAAAGTAGAAAAATCATTGCATTGCTGCCTATGTGTTTCAGAGACTTGATTTCTGTCAGCTTAGAGAGAAGCCAATGAGATGCTGGTTGGAGCTTCTCCATTTGCCCTGGAGAACTAAAATTCTCCACTGCTGTACAGCATGTTATCAAGTTGCAAATGTTGGTCCCTGCACTACACTTTTTGTTAACATAGAACCAAGAGCTTGTATGCCTTGCAGAAAATTGGTAAAACCTTTTCAGAGTCTTTCCAATGTTTTTCACACAAGGGGTAACCCTTTTCTTCCTGAGAGTGTTCAAGCCAGGAAAGATGCGTGATCTTCTGAGGACAGCTCACTGGACAGAAGCTCACAGTCCACTAAGGGAGGCATTTGAGCAGGCTCCCAGCTCATTTTCAGGAGCATCCAGTCCCTCTGTGTCTGAATTAAAGATAGACTCATGCTTTTGGGAGATATGTTGTAGAATTGGGAGATATGTTGTAGAGATTCATCACGAGTATTGAGGACAGTCATCAATTTTCTCAAGCACACCAGAGGAGAGCTCCCGCCCACTCAGACAAGTGTCCTTAAGATGTTGTGCAGTATTTTAGGGCCATTACTTTTTCCATGCTGAGAGCTTTTGAATCACCTGGTTTAGCATGCAAGGACAAAATGGTTTGGGCCATAAAATATGATTTCCCTCATGTCTCCTTCCATCAGACAGGTCACACAGCACATCCTTTCATGACTCACCTCTGGTTTTCTTGCTCTAGTTACTGGTGAAGTTGATTTTAATGGAATTTGTTAGATGACCTTCAATATGCTTTTGTGGTTCTTTGTGGTATTAGGGTACAACCCTGTTAACTTCCTCCACTGTCTTCCACTGTTACCAAAGAACTGCTGTCTCCTCTGTAGGCCTTTTGTACTTTCTACGTGTATTGCTGCCTTCTTTTTGTAGTGTACTGTCTCCCCTTAAAAACTGCTAATTCAGTATATAAAACAGACTTTTCAGATATTAAAGCTCATCTGGTTATTAGTCTTTTTTATAGAAATAACATGGAAATGTCCATCGCATGAAAGTCACTGTTGTCCCACTCTATAACATCTACTACTACTGCCACTTTGCCAAATGTTTTCTGTAAAGTTAGAGCCTCTCAACCCAACAGTAAGAAAACCTTATCCTTGCCCGTAGTAACAACCAATATCATTTGTTTGAAAATCCTGTCACACTCATCCCAAAGACTCCAGCACACCCCAGAAATTAGCTCAAAGAGACACAAGCAGCTTAGAAAATTCCAAATGAAATGACAAAAGCCTGGGAGCTTTAAAATAAATGAGCATGAAAGCAGCTTCCTAAAATGAGAAGTCTTGTGCAGATTTAAGATTGTCTGAAACTAAAGACAGGGCTTATAATTAGAATCTAGGACAACATACGTGCAGATCCCAGAGCTATAAACTCCGTCCTTGAATATGCATGTTGCAAGAAATTCTAGCATCATCCAGCAGAAACATCCAGCACAGATCCAGCTATACTTCAGTATAAGTTTACAGGGAGTAATGCTCCATTTTGTACTGGCATCATTATCAGCTACAACTTCCATAGTTTCTGTCATTAGATATGCTGTGGCATGAAGAGAATAGGTATCAGCAGCATCTTGGGATGGTAAAAAGGAAGAAAACTTATAATTATAATTACTGTACAATATAGATCAAATTACACACTTGGGCATTGTAATAATTCAATTAAATGCACAGTGTCACAAATGGAAATTTTAATTTTCACTAAGGATAAGATTACAACTTTATTTCTTCCTTAGAATTTTCATTTTTCTTATGAGAAGGTTCCGGGGGGAGCAAATATGAGGTAAGCAGAGCTGAAATGTGCAGTATGGGTGATGAATTTGCCAAGCTAAATTACTTTGTTCCAGGTTTAGTGGTTGCAGACAATTCTCTTTGATTTATTAAAAGTTAACAGTGTACATTAAAATAATTGAGATCCCAGGGAAGTACAAGGAACAAAAGATAAGACATCCTTTGGTAGCTACAGGTGTACAAATAAAACATTAATTCTCAGTGTAGGTAATGTAATAATTTGTCCACTAAACAAATTTGAATGCAATTGGGAATCAGAGCCTTGCCAGGAACTGATACAGATAACAGGTGAATTCATGTTCTACATGCAATGTAAATAATAGTAGAGAAAAGAAAGTGGACACTTAATTTGTATTGTGGCTTAGTAATGAGATTGTGGCTCTTAAAACTTTCCCCCCAGAAAAGTCTTCACAAGTAATGAATTGCCCATAAGCACAATTTTAATGAAACTGACTTAGATACCTTCCAGCCTACTTCTCTATCCTCATGCTTTTTAAATTTAATACAATGTTTCTATTTAATCCTTTTTAACAGCATCAAAATTTCTAAAACATTTGCTCTGAGATTCTGCACTGAAGTTTAATAGTTGAACTCTTATCTAGCAATCAAAGAAACACTGCATCATATTGATTGCTACTGTCAAGTGCCTCTCAGTTCTTAGGACTCTGGGCAAACTACTTGGGGGATTGGATCTAACTAGGGCCAGTAGCAACTCACCTCTGTCTCAATTTCTGACTGTAAAAGAAAGTTCTTTCTCAACAACTTGTAGTTTTTGATCTGCAGACTGGTCCTCTCAGCAAGAAATAATTTAATGGTTAATCTCCCTTACCTATTGCTGCTTTTTAAATTGTCACCAAATTTCAGCTCACAGTTTTAAGTCTAAGATGTCTCTGACTGCAAAGCTATTACACAAGCTTAAACTTATTTATTTTGCACCCTTTATTCTTGCAACACATATATACAGTGATTTAATTTTGTTACTTATTAATAGGATCATCTCCTTCCTGAATGTACTTCTACATGCTATGATTTTGTACATACCTGAGATGTTTGTCTAAGAATATGTGTGTGCTCTCATCAGAGCACAAGAAGAATTTGAGTGCTTGAAAACCTGATCACTTTCCAGCTGTGGCAGCTTATCCAATAAAACATATTCCTTCTCCTCTGAGATAGTGCAGTGTTGAATGCATTTTTATTCTGGGCAAAATAACTTGCTACAGCAGGACTTACTACTCTGATCACTGATGTCAGAGACAGCTGACTATGGCTAGCAACGAGAAGTTATACTCTGCACAGTGCAGAGGCCAATTAAATCTTACAGAGTGCAGGCATCAACATTCAGGTGCTATGTTGAAAGCAATAACACTTAAATCAACAGAAAAATCCCATTAAAATAAATGGCAAAGCTTCTGTTAGCTTCAAAGAAGCCAGTATTTATATTCTATTATCAAACAGTGTAGAGTGCAGAAAAACAGGGCTTGAGAAATTGTTTTCACCAGACAGACAGAAAAAGCCAGAAGTTAGAATATCCTCTATTCCCCTTTGAGGGCCTTTGCTTGGACCCATTAGCTCCAGACATGATCCTACTTGTTTGAAAGCAATGCATAAGATCACATGTAACATTACAAGCAATCTTATATTTTCCCTCTGTTTAAATCATTTGCCTTTGTACTCTCTGCTTGCACATCTAGAAGCAACCTAGAACAGAGTAAAGCAAAGGCTCCTAAAAAGGTCACCCTTCAGTCTCGAGTCATGAAATGAAATAAGGAGTAACCTTCCATATGTCTCCATCACAGAATCATAGAATAATTAGGGTTGGAAAGGACCTTAAGATCATCTAGTTCCAACAACCCTGGCATGGGCAGGGGCACATCCTACTAAACCATGACACCCAAGGCTATGTCCAACACAGCCTTGAACACCTAGAGCAATGGAGCATTCACAGCTTCCCTGGGCAACCCATTCTAGTGCATCACCACCCTTACAGTAAACAATTTCTTCCTCATATCCAATCTAAACTTCTCCTGTTTAAGTCTGAACCCCTTACCCCTTGTCCTGTCACTACAGTCCCTAATGAAGAGTCCCTCCCCAGCATCCCTATACCCTCCTTCAGATACTGGAAGGCAGCTATGAGGTCTCCAAGCAGCCTTCTCTTCTCCAGACTGAACAGCCCCAACTTTCTCATCCTGTCTTCATACGGGAGGTGCTCCAGTCCCCTGATCATCCTCGTGCCCCTCCTCTGGACTTGTTCCAACAGTTGCATGTCCTTTTTATGTTGAGGACCCAGAACTACACATTACCATACTTTGTGCTGGGAAGAATATTTCTCCTTGCAGCTTATCAGTCACATTTTGAAACTCTTTTTTCCCCCATTTTCTTTGATGAATATGAGAGAGGCTTACCCACAGGGTTTTAGTCAGATACACTGCATTTCACTGAGCTTACAGCTGTCTAGGAGATGTAATATACAATTGATGTGGTGAATATTGCCCCTTTACCATTTCACTATTTTGGTCTAAGAAGAGAGATTAAAACACCTTCAAACTTCCAAAAACTGCCCTGTGAGCCCTATACTCCTGAGAAAAAGGATTAGGCCCTTGGCCTCGGCAGGGAGGCATGCCATGCTGCCCTTTACAGCTGCCAGAGCTGCTGCTGTGCCTCCTGACTTTGGTGTCTCTTTTCTAAGGGAAAGACCTTTTCAGAGTGTTCCTGGTGCTGATGAGTTAGTTCCCTGCAGCCAAACCAGGGATGCAGCCACAGCAGAGAGGGTGGTAGGAGCATGCTGGGTGCAAGTGGTTCTGCTGCTGGCCCTAAGCTGGGAGGTGGGGAAGGGAGAAGAAGACAACATCTGTTGCTCTCCAGCATTCAATTTTCCATTTCTCAAAGGCAGAGAGTGTTCACAGAAGCATGATTCCTTTTTCTTTGATTCACCTTTGAGGCCAGGTCTCATAGTTAATGAGGCAAAAGTGTTTGCAAATAGCAGAGGCTCAAATCAGCTGAATCACTGTTCTTCAGCAGTGCTGTAAATGCTACTTTTTGTTTGATTTTTTTTTTCTTTGGTTTTTTATTTGTTTTGTTATTTTCTCTTAAGGGCTTGTTATTTTTAAATATCCTATATGTGCTTAATCTCTTCCACTTTTACATAAATACTGTGACACTTGGGAAGTCAAAAGGGGGAACAAAGTTGTTAGCACTAAAGTCTTCTTTTTTTGCCATCCTGTCAGCTTTACTATATGACAACAGGTAAGGTTTAGATGAAACAGCAGGACTGATCTTACATCAAAATAAGAAATGAACTCTCTTGCTTAAAACTGCTTGGATGGGCGCAGCCATTGAATGGTAAGTGGATCTTTGAAGTTGAATGCTTTCAAGTAAGATTTCAGCCTCTTAAATATATATACACACACGAGTCTTTCTGAAAATTTGGAAATTCTCATTCACACAGTGTTGTTGGTGACCAGTCAAGTGTTCCAAGCACAAACATCCAAATTGGCAAATCCATAAATAACTGTGCCAGACAGAGCAGAGAGGATGTGGGAGTACTCTTATCAGCAGAATTCCCAATTGGTTTAAAAACAAACAAATACGATTTCACCTAACTGTTACTGAGAAGTAAAAATAAAAGTACACGTAAAGCATTGAAAACTCACAGCAAAAATTCTGAGTGAAACTTTGCAAGAACTTTTTTTGCCATGGATGCTGATTACTCACTGTTTTGATTTCCATTAGAAGCTTATGGTTGTGTTTGACTGTTATATATCATTACTGCAACATATTTTCATGCAAAACTTCTTTTCTTGAGTTGGATATCCCAGACTTGTTCTCAAACTGTAGAGCATGATAGTGAAACAATACATATAGTGGGCTGTAATAAGCTTTTACAATGAGGCAAATGCAAGTTTTTAGATAAAAGGCATGGCTGATCGGTAAAGAAGCTGTTGTTCCCATAATTTCCAATATAGGGTTTAATGCCTCTCATCAGTTCTTAATCTCTGACAGTGGAGCCAAAGAGGAACTATGTGATCAACTGTGTGTGGTTTTAATATCACAGAAAACAGCCTGTTATAGCTGTAATGACTCTGCAAGGCTTATTACTGTTAAGCCAAATGACAACATTAGTGTCAGTACTGCTATATCTGCTCTTGATTCTTGGGTCATATGTTGCTAATGCCACAGTATTTCATGAAAGCTGATCAGAATTGGTCAGGGACTGTACAGCCAGGAAACTTGCAGTGGATGAAGGAGGCCACAAGAGTTGAAAAGCCATCTTGTACTTCAGGCAAAAATGCTTGGGACAAGAAAAAGCCATGCATACACACAGAAAATAACCACAGATGTGGAGAGACTAGAACGAACAGAATCAGGTGAAAGATGGGTGAATTGAAACAGTGCATAAAATTATAAGACATTGTTCCATTGTTAAAATTTCTATTCTCATCTCAGCTTTTCCCCTGCTGCACTAAACTGATTAATGCCTGACAACAGGATTAGGCTTTTGGTCTTTCGATTTCACAGAAGAAAACGCAAACTTATCTTGGTACTTCTTATTTCTCACTTCTCTCATGTTATGTCTTTTAAAGTTCAGGATTTCTTTTCTTCCTTCCCTTCACAATACTCTTTATCATGCTTTTCCTCATAAACAATCATTTGCATGCTTCAATTCTGTACCACACTGATGTGCAACCAGTAATAATATAAAGTTAGGTAATTTTTTATGCATTTTTGTAGTAAGACATCTGTCTTGTGATGATCTTTGTCTGCTGCGAGAGCAAGTGTCAGTATTTGCCAAGGTATTTCTTTTGTAATAATAATAATAATAAAGTATTACTCAAATCAGATTACAAACAAGGACATGTTAGGTACCTTTTTTCTTTTCTATACCTTGCAAATTTTATCCACCAAATCCAACCATATCCATTTATGGTTTAAGAGGTTTTCTCTCACAAATATATGAATCTTTAAAAAAATTTAAACTTCAAGTTAGAAAAATAAATAAGAAGGAAGAAATTAGCTGTAATGAGAATTCATTCCTTTTTCAAAAAGTTTACTTCTATATCCAACCACCATTTATTTGTCAAAGGGCCACATTCCACTTTCATGTTTTTACACAGTTATTACTTAACAGGTTTTATTGAAATTTTTGATAAAATATAAAGAAAGACAAGAGAAGCCCAAGGGACAAAGTATTTGGTTTCTGTATGCTTTTCTTGTGTGTGATGATAGGAAACAAACAAAAAAGCAAATAAAGTTCTCCATCGGCTGTATAAAAGTAGACGCACAGGAAGAGGCTTCAAAGGAGAGCAGCGTTAATGGCAATTTTAACATAACCAAACAATCAAAGGAATATCTGGTGCTGTATTATTTCAACAAGGATATTGGGAAGAGTTTTCTAAAAGGAAAAGAAAAAAAGACACCAACAACTGCTTTTCACAGTGAAATGATGACAAGGCCTGCAGAGCATGCTTAAAAGAACAAACTAAACATGGCAATTAGACTTTTTGCTTGCAGTGCAGCCTCTGAAGACTTAAACTGGTTGAGCTAAAATGTTGAACTAAAAGAAATTGCCTGCTAAAGCTAGGATAGCTGAATATTAGTGAAATGCTCTGTCTTCAAGTCTTTTTGGCTTTTTTTTCTTCCTTCTTGTTATTTTGGTCTAAACTGTTTATCTCTGAGCCCTGCTGCTGTTGACAGTATTTTGGGACAACATGGCTCCATAAAGAGGGAGTGGTGTGGCTAGTTCTCAAACAGTAGCAGGCACAGGCATGGTCCCCTCTGCTCAGGATTGCTGCATGGAAACGATGTAGTAGCAATAGCAAACAGCTCATTATAGGTCAGCATTATGTAAAGTGTGACTCTCATACCTTTGAATAAGAGGCATGTATTTTACTACCATCAAGCTAGTCACCTGAAATGCCACCCATCTTCATATTCCACTGCAATTAATTCTCATGATAGGGAAGTCTTTGATACAGGATTATATTTCAGAGAAGCTCCTGGCTGCTGCTTTATGTTCTTGGCGATCCAGAAGTACTAGTCAGAAAGATGACACAGTGTTTCTCAGATATGTTATCAGTGTAATGATCAAATCAAGGAGGAATTATAATTAGCAATGACATACCTAAACTGGGCCTTGAAAGCTCCTTTATTCTGAGAGCCATTTCCAACTTTCTCGGCCACAGTGGTTATCAGGCGCCATGGAGGCATCTGACATCTATTTGGAAAGTCAATCTTAAGGTGTTTTATGCCAGCACTGATATAGGTGCTGGGTGACACGGGTGTACCCTGTATACACAGAGCCCTTCAACTACTTGGAATAAATTCTGGTAGAAGCCATTTGTACCACAAATCATGGGAACATTGGAAATAGCTCTTCATTTTGCCAGGCTCCTTGCTACTGAGAAGGTTTCTTATGTCAAAAGCTGATTCTCACTGTGGCACATCACTGTGAGGCTGCTGTTTCTACAGCAATCTCAGAGTTATCACAGAATGACTCCTACAGTGCTAAAACCTTAGTCCCAAAGGCTGCAGCTATAGAGGCAGCAGTAGCACTCCTATTGTAAAGTTTCAGAGAATTCAGGTCATCAAGTAAATTTAAAGTAGGTTTATTCCTCTACCATCCTAAAATTCTTGCTCCCTTAGATCTATCTATTAATAATTTAACTTTTGTCCAGTTGAGGCAGCCTCTCTCTCAGTATTTCTCTGTGAAATCCAGCTGCTTAGCAGCAGCTTTTTACCATTTTGCCATCAGCAACCATTTCAGCTGCTTTCATTGGAAGTCCCTCTCCAGATGCAGAGTTGGGGCAGCAGCAGCCCCGCCTCTTGTCCTTCATGTCAAGCCTCCTCAGGTCCCTCAACCATCCTTGTTGCTTTGGATAGAGGAAATCGAGTGGAATCAAAATTACGCAGGAACAAATTGCCCACACTCTCCATTTCATGAGGTCTTTTTATTCCTTCATACATATGTGTCTTTTCTGACTCTTCACCCTAACACTTCACTTCTTTTTTTATTCCCTTCTGTAATTGCAATACCACATGGTGCTCTTCTTTCTCCATATATCTTTGTTTCATATGTGTGTGTCACTTCATCTAGCTCCCCTAGGTCACATCAACCTATGAAAACAGCTCCTTTTTCCTCTCCAGCTGTCAAGCAGCAGAAGTTTCTACCAGAGAGATCTAAAGTACTTCTCCCTTGACTTTAAATTGGTTTTGTATATCTTGTTTTCAGTGAAGAACTTGGAGAAGCAGATGACAATAAGAAGCGGTAGCATTAAGAAAACTTCACTACTGAGAAGATGGTTCATTGAAATCCAGAGATTAGCTCTCAGACCACAGATTGGAAATCAGTATTTTCCTTTCCAGAAAATGAATGAAAAGTATGAATAAATGTAACAATCTATTAAAGCATAGTTAAGTATAAAAGACAAAAGGACACAATTATAGCAGACTGAATTGTTTTTCTATCTCTGCACATCAGTCACACTTAAGAAGTTCATGAATTCTGCAACACTCTTCTCATTTAAAATAGAGGGAGTATCTCTTATACTGAGACAACATTTTTTAAAGAGAGAGCTTACGTGAGAGCTGCTGTACATCTTTTAAGAAAAAAATAATGACATTTTAAAGAATTACTTTGAGAATGAACCAAATCTGAAAAATTAAATAGAAACCATTTATACAAGATCAAGATCTGTAGTCATATCCCCACTTCCTTTACATGGGGATAACAGTAACACACTAGTCAGGTGTGTTCCAACAAATTTGCAACTGCTGCTTCTGATTTTTTTTGCCTAAATATAATCAATCTGAATCCATGGTATCACCCTGTGCTGTTGCAGAAATGACCCGTGGGAAACAGAGCAAATGCAACAGGTCCTGCCCTACTACAAATGGGTGTGACACAAAGTCATTACTACAAGGTCAGTTAAGAGCAGATTGCCTATGACCTCCTTTTACTTGTTAATTTAATTGCTTTGGTTGTTATCTAATACCCTGGAAAAGAAAAAAATGGTGTTGGGGGAGAAAGAATGTAACAGGCTGATTGATATTTATGTATTCTACATCTGAAAGATTTACTATTAAGAAAGACATTGCCTGAAATTGTGTTTCCTGAACATGAATATTTGCAGTGCTGACCTTCCAGACTACTTTACTGTATTAGTGTATTTCAGATGATGGTTTATGCAGGTCCTTATTCAAGAATACACTAAACATTGCTGTCCTGACTGCCTTTATATTTGGATGTCACATTCATTTATGTTCAAGTACACTGTCTTGTGATGGGATCTGTGCCTGAAAACCTCCATTATAAACACTCCACTCATAAAGCAGAGATGGAGAGGCATTACAATTTAAATTATGGGGTTCACGTGGATTCAGTTGCACTGGTATGAAACTGCAATTATGACTAAGAGCTATGTACTTTTTCTGCCTTGTATGCAGATGGGTAGGAGGACAAGGGAACCACTGAGACCGTGATGTATAAGCAGTAAGATGTCACCTTTGGGGATTATTTATGTGATTTCCTTTTTTAAAAAAAAATGAAACTGTAGTGTGTGCTTTCCTTTTACTCATTTGTTTAATCACTTGTAGTGAAGTCAAGCACTAAGATTTGGACTGAAAAACTGAGCAAAGAGATTTTTAAAATGCAATGGGAAAGTCCAGAACTGTGTATTGGGCTTGTTTACAGAGTTTTTCAGTTGTGCTCTTCTCTTGGCTGAATAGTCTTGTATCTAGCCAGGGATTTTATAGACTTGACCATCACTGAGGCTGAGTCCCCAGAAGCAGCTTCCAGGCACTTTTGCAAGTTTGACTAAATGAAAATCTTGGTCACTGTAGTGGCACTGTCAGGAAAAAAACACCCTCATTCCTAAGACACCCCAGTAGACAAGAACTTTGTTAATGAGCAATGGGAAATGGGAGTAAGTATAATTTTCTTTTCACAGGGAAGACATTAGGTTTTTGGTTTTTTACTTGGATATTAAAGCAATAAACCCTCATATGCTAATTTGTTGAATATTAATGTGTTTAGAGTCTGTGATGAAGCTGTTTTGACATTAGATGATGGGGATGTTTTGATAGTGCATTTCTGAGGTTGGGCTGTTTTGACACAAAAGGCTTTGACAAGGTATTTGTAAGGTCACTGTGACCTACTACTGCTGTTAATGTGGAAATGATGGAAATGTAAATGCACTGATGTCTAATCAATGGAATAAAGTGCTGCGGGATATATGTAAATTGGGATGTAAATGAGCTAGTTTGAGCATGTTTGAAAAATGCTTCATGGGAGCTTTCTTGGCCATCTTGCTTTTTCAGTCCTAGGAAGAGAGGAGCGTTCAACTAAGAAAATCTTATGAGACCTTATAGTTGCCTTACAGTACTTAAAGAGAGCCTCCAGGAAAGGTGAAGAGGTATGTTTTATCAGGGAGCGTAGTGATAGGATAAGGGGAACGGCTTTAAACTGAAAAAGGGTAGATTTTGATTAGACATTAAAAGGAAGTTCTTTACTGTGAGGGTGGTGGAACACTGTAACAGGTTGTCTCGAGAAGGTGTTGATGTCTCGTTGGTGGCAGTATTCAAGGCCAGGTTGGACTGGGCTTTGAGCAACCTGCTCTAGTGGAAGGTGTCCCTGCCCATGGCAGAGGAGTTAGAACTAAATGATTTTTATGGTCCATGCCTGCCCAAGCCATTCTGTGATTCTATGATTGCACAAAAACAGAGTTTGTCTTTGCGGAAGTGCCTCTTTCCACTTACTAAGACAGGAAAAAAATTCACCATTTGATTACTGGTTAATCAAAAGCTTGACTTTCTGTAATAACCTTACAAATTTGTATTTAGAAAAACAATCTCCTTTCTGTAATAACCTTACAAATTTGAATTCAGAAAAACCATCTCCTTTAACTGAGCCTGGTGTAATATCAGATTAATCTTCTGGTCAGCCCCCAAAGAGAAAGCTGCTGGTTTAGTGGATGAGGTAGAATCCACATTACAAAATTCATTTTCCCTCTAGGAGAAAAGAGGCTGTTGCCATGTCTGCTCCTGTGATAACACCTGGATAAAGCAGGCAGACCTAGCAATGCATACTGCAGGGCTGACAAAGCAAAGGGGGGCAGCAGGGTAACACCCAGTGAAATGCTGGGGCACTGGTGCCTGTGGCAGTGGGATGCTTGTGGCTGTCTTTATTTTCACTGTGTTGTGCCAGGCCAGACAGATCTTGAAGAATTGACAGGGGGCTGCCACATGAGTACAGCAGTCTTTTGTATTGATGTGTTATGCAATTTAATGCCCTCACAGGAAATGGATCAATATCACTGCAGGAGAGGTAAGGAATCCAAAGAGATTAGTCACTGAAGATGAAAAGTGAAAAGAGAAGAAGCTAGAAGAAAAAAGAAGAAACTTTCCCCCTGTCCTTCAGAATGAATATTCTTTTCATTTCTTCCTTTCTTTCACATTCGGTCTATGGACCTCTGTATATTTGGGGTCTGGTAGAAGGGCTCTTTTTGAATATTTTTTCCACTTTTTTTTTTTTTTTTTTTTCCAATTTTTGCAACCATGTGTCTGTTTTGTCATTCTAAAACCTGCCAGAGCTTGATGTCAGTGAATTGCTGCCTGAAGAGTTTGTATTTGCCTCTATTTCCAGTCCTGTACAATCTCAGTTTAATCACTATGGCAGTCAGCTAAGAGGTGCCCATAGGTGGAAAACCACTGTAACATGATGCAGTTGATTTCACTTCAGCATGGCAATGAGAAAAGCCCTACTGGCACATGGGAAGTATGTAGAAACTCCTCTCTCCCTGTACCAATTCACACACTTGCAGATATGAATTTATTCTTCCTGAAAACAATTTTAGAAAATGTACAGTAAGCCACTGTTATTCTTTATAAGGTTAAGAGCAAGTACTAAACAGATTGCAAACAAGGAAGCCTGACAGGGAAACTTAAAATATCCCATTAAGTAAATGCATCACTCCTTGCTCCCTTCAGTACCGTTTCACCCACCTTATCACTTCCATCAATCTTCAATCACTTTAATCATCTTCTTCCAGCCTCAGTAGCCTGCAAAGAGCATAAAGAGACCTGCACTGGCTTTGTGGTTTCATTTCTCTTCTCTTTGCTCCCAGCAACACAAATAAGTGATTTCACAACCATTGGGAAGAGGGAACAGAGGGGAAAAAAAGATTTAACCTACCACATTGTCATGGGTTCAGCAGTAGCAGTCATTTTTCTCCTTCTTAGTAGTTGGTGCAGCACTGTGTTTTTGTCTTGTGGC